>OMLF01010421.1:0-15146 GCA_900302615.1 Holocentrus rufus
TGCTATAAACTAGTGCATAAATACAAAAACAGTCCCTAAGCATGGCAGTTGTAGTAAAAATAGGAGCATCATTGTCACTGAATATACTGTCATTTAGTCTGTTGTACTTAATCTAACCCATGATGTTAATAATAATATTAATAATAATGATAATAATAATAGTACTTTATTGAGCACATTTTTAAACAGTTGCAAAGTGTTTCACACATAAAACAACCACACAACCCGCAATAGAAAATGGGCAAAACAAAACTCAAAGCAGCGATTAAAACAAATAAAAAAATAAGTAAATAAATGAATTAAAATAAAATAAAACAAACAAAAGTTAAAGTTTATGAACCCATGTCCCAAGTTCATGAATATGTTCTAGGATTGATGCCGTTGAAAGGCAGCATAAACAGGAATGTGTTTTTTGCCATGTCTGGCTCTGTCCCGTCTCCCAGATCAGTTGAAGACAATATAGACTTAAACCAGATACCAGACTTTTAGAGTTTACTCGAAAGGCCAGACCTTGTTGTTGTGACATAAGCATGTGAAGAGCTTATATATATAAGCTCTTCACATGCTTAGGAAAACTGAAAAGTTAACTTGAATAGGTCAGTTGGGTCTTCAAAAATGTAGCCATATGGTACAGCAATGAATAGGCCTTTTTCACAGCAGCCATCTTGACAGGAAATAGAACGTAAACACAGGGGTTACTAATGACATTAATGAAGGCTCTGTTCCATTTAAGTTTAGCAGAGACTTTCCAGTGAGCCAGCATGAACATTAGCAGGACCCTGGTTCTGTTAGACCTAAATGGAACAGAACCTTCATTAATGTCATTGGTAACACCTGTGTTTACATGAATGTTAGTCAATCCTTGATAGCAGGAACTTTATGCCAAAAGCTGAGAAGGCAAGCCTTATCCTGGTTCAAGGTGTTTCTAACCACACAAGTCAACTAGTTAGCTAGTCATTCATCAATAAATATCACATTTTCAGTTTCATTGACTTCCACTTATTCGGGTCCCACGTAGAGCATGCCATTCACATAACCCACAAAGAAATATGGGGCAGCCACTGACAATATGTTCTTACTTGCAACAGGTCTAACCAACAAAGAGTGCCATGACAATGGCCACTATGTATTCTGGAAAGAGAAGTCCACTTGTTTCCTGGTCAACTGTTCAAATACATCTTCCTGTAAAAATATTACAATGGGCGACCTCCTGGCACAACAAGGTAGGTTTACAAATGAGAGATGAACACATTGGATCAGTGAGGCATAATATTGTATATCTTTGTAGTCAGATGTTCCTACTGTGTATTTGTGTGCTTGGGTGTGATTTCTGGATCATGTTATCACTGTTAACTATGTGAAAACCTAAGTCCAATTTTGTGGATTTCCATGGTTATGTGTATTTACTCAGAAACTGTCAAACTGTCAAAAATTCAACACCAGTAGTATGATTTTGTACAGTTAAATCTGGAATCTTGAAATGTGGCAGGTGGACCAAACTTGAGTGTCAAGTAAAACTGACATTGATGTTTAACAAACTGTCAAATGTTGATACAGAACTTTCAAGGTATATTCTTGACGTATTCACATTTTAGTTTATTTTATGTCCAGATTTGACACATTTGATGAGGAATTAGGTTTTTTCTTGATTTGAATGCTGAATGTTTTTTCAGTTGTTCGTCCATTCAAGAGTTTGATCATTTTACTGTTCTTTCCCCAGGTGGTAATGGTGGTGATGGTGGTGACAACAACAGAGCAGCCCAGGATTTTTCAAATTTCAATTCCAGAACTGAGAAACTATTCCCACAACCGACCAATAACACTTTGTCCTCTTCCTCTTCCTCATCTACATCTTCTGATCTAACAAAGGTTCCCAAGGATTCAGGAGGCAGTAATAATGGGCTGACTGCTAAAGCAACAGCAGAAAACCAGACTGTAGTCCCCAGTCAGCGCAAAGAAATCCTAAAACTGTCCAGTCAGTCTACATCCTTATTACAATCTGGCCAACCACTTGATGAGAACTCTGCAGTTCATTCATCCTCACAAGCCCATCATCCACCCAGTAAGTCATCATACCCGCTTGTGTTAACACCTTCAATGCCATCTGGCAAAACAGTAGTAAATCCTGAAGCTTCCAAACAGCCATTTCCACCACCACCCATAGTGGTGCAATCTGCAACCACTCTTCATCCTACGTATGGCACAGTCCTAACTAGTTCTCCCACAGAGGCTGCTAATACTAGATCCAGCACCAGCATTGGTACTCATACAGCTTCAACTGTAGAGCCTGGGCGTACTGCACCTATACATACTACACATCAAGGACAAGGTACAGCAGCTAGCTCTACTGTCACTGTATCAGTGGCTGCTCAAACACCACCGCTACTGATAACATCAACAACAACAGCAACAACAACAACAACGGCAACAACAACAACAACAGCAACAACAACAGCAACAGCAACAACAACACCACCACCAACAGCTGCACCATCAACAACTACACTAAAAATTACCACACCCACTACAAAAACCACAGCCACAACAACAGTCACAGCTATCAAGCAGCCCTATTCATCATCACCAGCCACACAAGAACCAAAGGCCCAAGTTACTGATAAGCCACCTGTTAGATTTACCTCTGCTTCACCAGTGGGGACTTCTACCATAACTAGTAGTAGCACTGGTCCCAGCACTTCTGCCACACAAATAAACCAAGTGATTGCCTCAGGAACGAGGGTTCCCGTTGTAGAGGTTGCTGGGGGTGCTTTGACCAGCCACCTGGTGGATACCGCTTCTTTATTGGCTGTCCTGCTCTTTGGCTTGCTCTTCTTCTTGGTCACAGTTGCAGTGTTTGTTACGCAGGCCTATGAGAGCTACCGAAGGAAGGACTACACACAGGTTGACTACTTGATCAATGGGATGTACACAGACTCTGGGGTGTGAGGGAGCGAGTGGGCTAAGCTCAAGACTTGAATGTTGTGTCAAGTTTGGGGTCAGCGCAGACTCAAGAATGGGTGATAAGATCAAGTTTTTTGGGAAGATAAACCAATAAAGTCCATTGGGGTTAATGACAAATTTTGGCCCAGGTTGGTATCAGTGATGTCAAATTTGGCTAAGGACAAGATGATTAAGATTGGCTGGATGACAACATGGTGGTGGTGTGAATTCACAAAATGGTCCATAGCCACTGTAATATGTTTTGGGGAGAGTCCTGGTTGGAATGAAGGTTGAGAAATAGCTCATCGAGCCGACTTGGAACAAGCACTCTAAAACCAGCCATGAAGATATTTCTGTCCTAGCTGCCCAACTTACTGCTTTGTGCTTCATTGCTGTTCTCTTCCTCTCATGATCTGAATCTGAGCAGTTTGGCCAGTCCCATCATCGCCAAACTTCTGCGACACGACTGCATTGCTGTTAAGTCCCTCAGTAATTGTTTCCAGGGTGGAAAGATGTCACCAATCTAGATGCTTCCGAGATGAGCAATGGGCACCAAAACATTGGCTTCATGGGATTTCATGCTTATAGACACTGGTGGAAAGCACAACGGATGAAATGCCTAACTGTAATTGTCATACCCCAAATTTTGGCATTTTCTCAGAAATTATTGAAATCCAAAAAGATCAAAACTATTCCTTTTATCTCTAGACTGGTAAAGAACTGGATGATTCTGGCTGAGGGATATATGAGCAGAGATGTAATTTTACCCCATTTCATTTCATGCGTCTCCAATGAATGTCTATCTTGTGGATGTGCTTCCATTGTTTACTGCTCTTGTTGTCCTGATTAAAATCCCAAACAAGTGACAGGGAGAGTGTTCACTCACAGGTATGTGAAGAGGCTGCGATGCTGACATCGTTGTGTGTGTTAGTTCTAATTGAGGAGCTGTTTCTGAACATCCTACAGACGCTTCTTGGGATGTATCACTATCAATTCATTCATGTGTCCATTGATGAGAGTACACATCTTTTGTGCAAGCACAATTTTTAGTGTGCTATTACCGCATCATTTAAAAGGAAACCAAGATGTGTCACCCTGACACAGCCACAAATGTGGTGAAAATGTTGCAGTTTCTATTTCAGCTCCTTTCAAATATCTAAGTATTGAGTGCCAGCACAAAGCATGGCAACAGTTGTAATGATTGATTGACTGATTTGAAGTCCTTAAGCTCGCTTGTTCAGAAGTGCAGCCCTCTGGCAAAGTATCAGTATAAATCTCCATTTTCTCTAAAATTATTCTTTTTACAAAAAGAACCGGCCTGAGTAGCTAAATGGCATGCATTGTTGTGCTTTTGGCAGCCTCTTCCATATCTTCTCAAAAAGATTAAAAAGTAGCACTGAGGGGAAAAAAAGTCCCAGGGTTGTGAAGTGGTAGAACTTTTCTTCAGAAATTCATGTGAATTTCTAGTACTCCAGCCAACTGAATACAGCAGATATGTTTTTCCAACTCTGTGCATTAAGTTTCCACAGATGTGGCCTGGTTGTGCTGAAGTCTTAAGCTGGTGTTTCAGGGCCAAAGCATATACGGTCTGATGTTTAGTCAGTGGACCAGAGAAAGACCACCATGTGAACCTAGTCAATCATTGAGTTGATTTTTTTTCTTCTTCTTCTTTCTTTGGTCTGTTAACATTGCCAGTACTTGTTTTCTACAGTATGCATGTAATGGGCAAGAGAGGCTTTGTTTAGTTTAATGTTTTTGTTTGAGGAAAAAGGTGGTTTTGATTGGGTTTCACAAACTGCCCCATCGCGTTGCGATGATGTCAAAAGCATAAATTTCTGGCCAGGGTATCAAAACAAACTGTCTCGTTAAGTTCATATTGAAAGTGAATCAAAGCCAGGGCCGTTACATTGATTAGGCATAAAGCCCCCCCTCCAGGAACATAATTACCAATTTCAAAGATTTCCTCATTCCTGCCAGTTGAAACACACAGCTGGGGATGCACACACAGCTGTGCATCCCCACCCTGATTCCACTGCTGTGCAGTTGAAGCACATTTCATTATGCATTGGGACTGGTGGAAATAACCATACATCACTTTTTGACTCAGACTTTTTTCATAGAAGCGTGCAGTTCATTCAAAACAGCAAGGAAGTGTCTGGCCACCAGTCTAAAGAGATAACCAAGGATGGTGTCACCTCTAGAAGTAAGCTGTTGAAAATTAGTGATGTATTGAACAATATTGAGTTAGCATGTATTTAGCACTCTGCTCAAGTTTTAAAATACATAATTCTCAGTGGTGGAGAAAACCCTGGCTGAAATCTGTTATGGTGGTGATGGTGTCTGCTGACTCAGCATAGATCATTAGTTTGAGACATAGATCATTAGTTTGGATTAGCCAGGCCTTTGTCTGTTTTTGTGTTGGGAAAACTAGGTTTCGGTCTTAAATTTCACGGTCTTTGTTTATTTCATTGCATCAATTTGTTTCATTATTTTATGATTTCTTCCAAAAGCTTGAGTTATTTGTCATTACGTCTTTTTTTTTTTGTCATTAATGTCAGTATGTAATGTTTCTATGCAGACTGTGAATCACTGGATCAAGGCCATATACTAGATTCTATAGTTTAAATGCAGCCTTTTTTACTATGTTACATTTCTTTTCACAGTGAATGTCTAGTAAACAAGGGTGGATGAGGATGAATTCAGAGCATATGAGAAGGTAACTGTTTTTTAGACTGATCCATTGCCTCTCCTGGTAGCTTCTATACATCAGACAGTTAGATTACACCTCATTGCATCACTCATAAAAACAATTTCTGTATAGCTTAACTTATACCTCACACATTGTGCAATTCCTTAACTGATGAAAATCTTTTTCTTCCTTTTTTGTTTTGTTTATATGTTCTGTTGTATTGATGATGAACAACACATTTTGGAGACATCTTAATCCTAGACACACCTGGAGTCATGCACAGCTTTCTGTTGCAACATCAAATTGTTCAAATCCCATTTCCAACTTTGTTGCGAAAGGCAGAGGCTACAGAGTACCTAGTTTTGGTTGCTGAGTTCATGTTGGAGAGCAAAGTAAGAGCAAGACTCTGAACAAGAGATGATTGCAAAGCTCTTAAATGAGTACTCCAACATTTTGGGCCAAATAGCCTTTTTCCAACTTACTCAAACTGAGACAAGATGTTCGATACCATTTTCGCCTCTGTACATCCACTGGTTTGGTTCCGATGGGTAACATTTCATGTTAAAGAGTTAAAGTCTTGAGGAGTCATTAGCCTAACTCCATCAAAGTGAAAAAATAAACCTCACGGCAACTCTGAAGCTGTCTTATTTACACAATGTATTGTGTATTTCTTGTAATTAAAAAAAAGTCCTTTTAGGAGAAGTTAGATAGTAGGAACTACAACCACTGAACATGCATGTTCATCAGTTATAGTACCAACTGTCTAACTTCTAACACAACTCTCGTTTGAAAAAAAAAAAAAAAAGTGCATTTCATTACCGTGTAATATACATGGCACACTAGGTAAATAAGACAGCTTCAAAGTTGCTGTAAGGTTTATTTTTTCACTTTGATGGAGCTAGGGTAATGACTCCTATAGACTTCAAATCTTTATGCAAAGCTCACAAGAAATGCTACCCATAGGAGCTGAACCAGTGGACATAGAGACATGAAAATGGTATCCAACATTTTGTCTTAGTCTGGATAAGTAAGAAATACGGGATTTCGCCCAAAACAGACTACTCCTTTAAAATTAAGATGGCTCCAGGTGTGACAGCCGTCTCTGAGGGTTACGGTTTCTGTTTATATTTTGCAAATTTATGCAGGCACTTTGGTTGCATGTCGCATCCGTTTCCTAGACAGTGTGAACATATTTACAAATGATAGATGTCATTAAGGATCAAGCATAGAAATCTTACCAGCCCACTAGCTTGTGACTGCCATTCTCCACTGCTGGTGCAGAATTGTTCTCACTCGCCAGAAACTGAGTGAGTGAGAGTTTATTTGAGACAAATGGCAGGAATACTGCCCAAAAAATATTGAATGTTAACATGTTGACATGTTGAAATTGACTCTATTTTCTTCACCAAGCACTTGCCACATCAGAGGGAAAATGTTTTGTCACTCTGCCATGAGAACAGTTTGGTAGCTTTTTCTTGTAACTGAAATGCTGTTCCAGAGATGTCAAGCATCTGGTGAAGAAAATGTGATGAATTCAGCAAGTCAAGGTATCATTTTAAGTCCTATTACTATTGACTTTTCTTTTTTCTTGACCATTTTGTTTTAGTTTACGTTTTCCAGGGATTTGATGGGTGATGGAAAGTTGCCAAATAGTCACTTAAGCACATTATTTTGTGATAAAGCCAAGGGAATTGTGTAGCCATTATCAGTGACTGACTGAATGAATGAATCAAATTGTGTCCCACAATATGCAAAATGAAGATGCAATTTGGTCTTTGCGGCATACTGACGCTGTGTGTGTAGGAAGTATTCTGAATATACTAAGTCCAAACATTTCAGCACCAACGAATACCACAAAAAGTGTGGGACACAACCATATTTGAAAACAGATGTTGAAGTTGTCTTATGAATGGTATTTCTATCTGTTTCTGCAGCATACTGTTGAGTAGGTAGTATGTATTAGGGCTTGACCGATATGGGCTTTTGAAGGCTGATGCCTTTTTTTGTGGTAAAGCTGACAATAGCTTTGTGCCAACAATAAATATCTCTAAAATTTGACCTTTTTCATGCCTAAACATTTCAATAATTCTGACTTACCCACCTAATGTTATTCTGGTCAAGGTGGAAAAGCCTTGGAAATCAATAGATCATCATGGGATTTTAATAACCAGACTAATGAAACTCTTCAGCGCCACCCTCTCTTTGACGCAGTTTGATTAAAACATAATTGAACAGTAGGCAAAATATGCAGTCAAATTCAGTTTCCGGTTAAGCCTGTTTTTATGTGGCTTTGGTCATTCCCAGTAGATGATAATAACTGGACAATATTGGCCTTATATATCGGTCTAACCCTAGCGATATGAGGTTTTAGACATAGAACATTAGTTAGACTGGAACAGCCAGGCCTTTGTTTGTTTCTGTGACCAATCACTGACTGACAGTGAAAATCCACTTTTTAACAGTTTACATCATGTTCCTCGTATGATCTGAGACAGTTCAATCAATATTTAACACAAACAGCTCTCCCAAAACAAGAAGATCAAGGCAGTAATCTGTGATCTCGCCAAAAGACAGCAAGCTTCATTGGAGCTGCTTCATTGAAAATGAATTACGGGCTGCAAAGTTGAAACATCAGAGTGAGCATTGTTTAATTTTATAATGCATCGTGTAAAATCATACTGGCTTCTGTCATTGTATCCATACAGTCTGTCTCCACTGTCAGGGGGGCATTTCTATGGAACTGATTGTTGATGAACTCATGAAGAAACTCCTGGCTCTTATATTTAGAGGCAGGCTTCTTCATGCAAGCTGTCCATGATCTTAGAAATATTGGTGGATTTTTATTTGCAGTGATGTGTAGAATGAACTTCTGTTAAGGAATGCATATGGGCCTGAGAAAGAAACCTGCCATGTGCCAACTCAACATTGTACTAATGCACTATCAAAAGATATTTTTACTTGCTGATAATAAATTATGAAAGAACCAAATTGATGTTTCATGTTACAGTCAACAAATGTTCATCTAAACCATAGCTGTGAGGTGTTGTGCATTTACAGTTCAGCCATTTTGCAAGGAGAGCCTGCATTGATCAACAGTTCAGTGAGAATAGTGCCAGGATTAGCCTGAAGGCCAGTTTTCTCTCTCTGGACTCGTCCCTTGGCGACTAGTTTCAGAGAGCAAGCTGTACTACGCAGTTTGATCAAGTGTTGTGTTTTCTCACAAGTCCTCCCCTGCCTTGGGGATTTTGAAAGGATTATGGAGCAGAACAAGTTCAGGTTGGCTTTTATACTGCATGTTAGTAAATGCTCAAATATTTTTATTGTTGTGCTTTTCCTAGCCAGGTTGTTAATCAGGTGGTGAAATGCACTCTAATAAAATTTGCATGCATATTACAGTGATTCCTGCAGAAGTTTTGGCATCAGAAAGGAATGGAATAATTTTGGGTGTTTTTTCCATGAACCTTCTAATCCAGACTCGGTACCTGTTTTGTTTGAAAACAGACTTATTTGGACTCAGTCTTCGACATTTGGTCCTTAAAATTGCACTTTTGGGATTCTTCTACCATTGTTTTTGGATCTGCACAGTAACTACCTATATTTATTTTGGATGATCAGTTTTGAAGATCTAAACATTGTTCAAGCAGTTGAGATAATTTTCTAGCAGTGAGGGCCTGTTGCTGTTAGGTAGTGGAAATACACAGCACCTGGTGGCTTGTTGGGAATGTTCTTCACGCTAGTCCTTTTGCTCAACAGCTTCATCTCACATCAACAGCTCCTTCTTAGTTGTTGGGATTATCATCTAACCTTAAAGGAAAGGTTCGATATTTTTCAACCCAGGCCATATTAAAATGTGCATACACATCATTTAGAATTACATAGCACCTAACTGGTAGCTTTTATGATGAAAAATTACCATTCTGCTGCTAACTCAGCTAAAGCTGCATTCACCTGTACTTAGACCTGAACTTAGAACTTATTTCCGTCTTGAAAATTTCCGATCTGCAACAGCATGGTGTTCACAGTATCAACTCAGGATAAATTAATGCTCGCAAGGGGAAGAAACTCTTGATGCCTTCACAATGCTAGTGTTCACAAATTAGTCCCATAAGTTCAGCTTTAGGCAAGTAGTCAAGGCAAGTTAAGGGAAAGTGGCCACAACAAAAAGTTAAAGGAATACTCCAATGTTTGGGGCAAAATATGTCTTTTCCAACTTAACCAGATTGATACAAGATGTTCAATACGATTTTCACCTCTGTACATTGGGTGTCCTGTCCTATGGGTAGCATTTTGTCTTAGCGTAGCATAAAGACTTACAAGAAGTCTGCAGGAGTCATTAGCCTAGCTCTATCAAAGTGAAAACATAAACCTTAACAGCAGTTCTGGAGCTGTCATTTTTACGCAATGTATCGTGTATTTGAAGTAGAAGTCTTGGAATTGTTTTAAAAAACTTGAGTCTTTTAGGAGTAATTAGATGGTAGGAACTACAACCTCACTGCTAGATGGAAGGATACGTGTTCAGCTGTTATAGTTACAACCATCTAACTTCTAAATAACTTTTTTTTTTTTTTTTAATTCCAAGACATCTATTTCAAACACACATGATACACTGGGTAAATAAAACAGCTATGGAGCTGCTGTAAGGTTTATTTTTCATTTTGATGAAGCTAGGCTAGTGACTCGTGTAGACTTCAAGTCTTTATGCTAAGCTAACAAAATACTACCCATTGGAACCAAACCAGTGGACGCGCAGAGGTAAAAATGGTATCAAAGGTGAAAATAACATCTTGTTTCAGTCTGGGTAAGCTGGAAAAAGAGTGTTTTGCCCAAAACGTTGGCGTAGTCATTTAAGTCACAACACTTCATCACAACCGAAAGTGCAAGAACATCCTGTAACTTTTTGTAAATCAGGCTCTTCAGAAATATATCAGTTTTTTTCCAAGTGGTTCCCACACAGGCACTAGAAAGACAGCTCACGGGTAACCACATGAGTTGAACTGCATCATTGTCCAAACAGTTAAAACCACTAAAACACAGTCTCACTTACAGACCCTGGTCTCTTGGTGGTACAATTTACATGTGTAACATGGCATGCTGTCATGATGCAAAGCATGCTGCAAATCAGCACTGACAATCTGTTTTTCAGAGTATCAGCCAGAGTGTTTTTTGCCTTAGTCACTTCACATAACTCTTGTAACACACCCACAACAAAGACGACACACGCATCAACACATCAGTCAGTGTGTATGGTAGTGCAAACACAGCAAGCCACCGTCAGACTAAACACATCAGATCGTAAACATGTTTCTAAGCCATTCAGAGTCTTTTCAGGTCATGATACTGACCAGGCTGCATTTTGAGGCAGTCGACTGTACATGAACATAATATTCTATGTATTAAAGGTGTACTATGCAAGATTTAATGTAAAAATCCACCCGTCTTAGCCTAAATCACAATGTGACTGCTACAGAGAACAGCGTGTTATCCCCTGAGATGCCATAGACACTCTTAGGGGCCCTTAGGAAACCTTTTTTCCACAACAGATGTATAGTGAGGGAAAGAGAAAGGCTTGATCTATCAATAAACATCATTATAATTTCCAATTCAACAAAAGCCAACTGAAATATTTGCCAATGAGATGGACCCTTTAACGGTCTGGCAACCTGTCCAGTGTCTCCCTGCTTTCCATCTAGTGCATGCTGGGATAAGTTCCAACTCCCCTGTGACTCTGAATAGGAATGCACAGATAAAGAAACCCCAGCTTCGTCTTTGTAGCCCTGCAGAGGAACCAGTCCAACAGTCAATACGTTGAGACTGTGTGGACGAAATGGATGAGCCAGGACTCCCTGGAAGAAGAAATGCTGTATCTCAGTGGGACCCTCCTGGATAAAATAAATAAATGAGACTGCTCAAACAACTAGGGGAGCATTAGGAACATTTTATACATTCGTTTTCTCAGTGTTCCTGCCTGACTGCAATTTCACAGTGTGGGACAGTGAATCCAATGTTCCCATTGTCAGGCATGTAGTAATTTAGATGAAAACAGTAATTACTAATATAGCCACAAGCAGCCATTGGCAGGATCCAAGCACATAGCGCCACCTGTTGGCTCACTGAATATGGCATTCAGATCTTTTTTGGCCTTGTTGCAATGAAAATATGTGCATTGTTTCAATTGAATGGGATTAAGAACCACTGATGTATAGCCAAAATTATAAAACTTTTAACTGTTTTGCTTGTGTGTGATGTTGTAAAGCTATCAGCAGCTGCAATCCAGGAATATTAGCATCAGCTTTCAAAAACCCATAGCCTATTACTCATTATTCAGGTTAGCTAGCTAACACCAGAGACTTCTACACTCTAAATGTCTCCGCTAATGCTAATCAGGTAGCTGGCAAGTTGTTATCAAACTTTGTGTTGCATAATGATGACAATGATGCTCCTTGCACCCTATGAAAATTCTCTGTGATTCTGGGGGGTTGCAAGATGATTATGACATAGGAAAACACTGCAAAAAATATTGTCATGTTTATTATCTTCTCTCCATTTTTTTTAATTGTTTTGCTGTGGAATGCTGAGTAATTTTAAAATTTGAGGCCACCTTTGTTAAGTTAATAAATTAAACAACCTGAAAATGGAGTGTTCTCCAGTTGGACTGATCACCGCGCTGCATACGCAGCCCGTGAGGGAAGTCATGAGTGAGTTCGACTTCATTTTAAGGGGTCATGAGTGAAAAAATTTGAGAACCACCTACCTATTGGACTGCATTGAAGGCTAGGGTTAGGGTTAGCAAGAAGCTGCAGCACAGTGGTGAGTTTCTCCTCAGGAAAGCTAGCGGTGAAGTCGTGTTATGTGCAGTTATATGGGAATCAATATTTTAATACAGCCTACACTGAAAAACACCAAATCTATCCTTTGGTACAGAAATGTAATAAAATTACTGGAATATTCCATGTAATCTGTTACTCAGCCCAATCCTGGAGAGGAGTCTGAAAAACAAGTCTCCAATGCCAGAAAATTGTTTTCTCACAGTATCGCGCATAATAGCTCCCATGTTTTTCTCTTAAAACTGTTGTTTTCCCCTCAACCTGAAAAGATCTCCTGGTGAGAGGGATTTGTGTGAACATGCGCGTGTGTGGTGTGTATCAGTGTGAGTGTCTTTGCAATGTGTTTGGGTCTGTATGTGCGCGTACGTGCGTGCATTGGGGAGTTTGGAGTGTACATACTGCTGCTGTTGGGTGAGAACGCTGTTTCACCCTTTAGTTGTTTGCACATGGCCGTTAAACAACAAGAATGAAGAGGGAGAACTCTGTACCCCAAAAATGCCTTCTTAGAAAGAAGCTGGCAGCCATACGTCCTTGCCCGTCTGTGGCTGATGGTTGCCCGCAGTTTTTACAGTGTGTGCCATCGTTGGCCCTCATCAGCAGCCCAGCATCGGTGGGCAGAATTCATCTGTGAGAGAGAGCTTTCTGTTCAGCCAAAGCAAAGAGCATAAGAAGACCAGACCAAGCTTTTGACCAGCATGTATGACTTTATTCCGTGGGTTTTGAAAGAGTTTCATATGCTCAGATTTGGCACAATTTTCTGAAACCATAGAGGAGCATAAAATCCTTAAACAAAAATAGTACACAATAAAGTATTTAAGTCACAATGAAATGGAAAGTAACATTTTCAAATTGTTAGCTAATTTTCCATGCCCAAATATTTACATATATAACAATAAAATCAAAAGAAATTTTTGTGTGTTTTAATATCAAAACCCCCCTGGAAATTCTGCATGAGGAATTAGCAGGCATGGTCAAAAACTTTCACCAATCAAAACAATACATTTTTGAACAATCATGCCCTAAGTCTTTCTCCCTCAACTGATCTTCCATTGGTTTATACTTTTGAAAGATGCCTCTCAGGGAACCATAGCAACAATCACAGCAAAATGATAGATATTTTTTGGAAACTTCCATAGGACAAAGTACAGGGAAGGGAACACTGGTGTTGTGCTAATGGCACACAATATCCAAATGTATTGCAGAAAAAAAAAAGTGATCGTGGGCTGGTCTGGACAAAAGTCCAGGGCTGAATTTTTGTTCCAGTACATTCCTGGCCTCTCTGTGTTAAGCCCCGACCCAACAACCTGATTCACTGGGAAAAACATCACATTAAGGAAGCAAGAGGCTCTCAAAATGCTATTTTATGGTGACTTTAACTTTTCTCCTGGAGTTCAAGCTTTGCTACCACACTTGTCAGTCATATCGATGTGTTTTCGTCTAGCCTGGGACTGAGGTAAGCAGCATCTGCACAGATGCTCCACTGGTGCTGAAGAAGCACATGTAAACCAATCTGCAATTTAAAAAAAAAAGCATTGTTGTTTCCTCTTAGTGAATATTAAGCTTCACTGTTCATAAGATGAAGCCTTTACCTCTATTCATTGTCTATGAGATGTTGCATCTGCACAGATGCAGATGCAATGTAATGAAAAAAATGTCGGTAACCGCCAAAAACCTTCTGGATTTTTGTCCTGCATCCTCGTGCTTTGTCCATTAGCTACCAAACAAGAACACACAAGACAAAAAAAATCAACCTTTAAAGGAATCCTCCAATGCATCTGTAACCATACAGCAACGCCGAAGCCGTCATATTTACAAAATATATCATGTGTATTTGAAATACAGGACTTGGGGAAAAAAACAAAAACAAACAAACAAACAAAAAAGTCGTTTTAGAAGAAATTAGATGATAGAAACTATAGATGGTAGGAGCTAGGTGTTCCTACCAACTAACATCTCCTAAAACGTTTGTTTTTTTTAAAAATTCCAAAACATGTATTTCATTACTGTGTAATACACGATATATTGTGTAAATAAGACAGCTTCAGAGCTGCTATAAGGTTTATTTTTTCACTTTGATGGAGCTAGGCTAATGACCCCTGTCAACTTCAAGACTTTATGCTAAGCTAGCACATTGGAGCCAAACCAGTGGACGTACAGAGGTGAAAATGGTATAAAACATCTTGTCTCAGTCTGGGTAAATTGGAAAAGGGATATTTTGCCCAAAACGTTGGAGTGTTCCTTTAACTGTAGGATAGAAGAAAGAGTTATTAGAGTTGAAATGGCATTTCTCTGTGGCAATTCTATGATGCATCTCTGTCAGCTTATTAGTTCTTAACTTCTGCTTATGAAGATCTCAATTTAAAGATTACACTTCAAGACATATTTTATTTGACATACTGCAATAAATAAAATACTAAAGAACAAAATAAGTCCACATAAACATATTGAATGAAATAGCTACAAGCAATGGCCAAAACATCATTGAAAAGAGACAAACAGGTGTATCTAGGTATGAACCCACAAGATCACAATAAGATCTTTTATAATATATTGTATCTTATTCATCTCTTTTTGTTTTGAATGAGAAAAAGTTGCCTATTGCACGTCTAGAACAGTGAAAATAACCAAGAGTGGAATTGCGGAGGATTGCAGATATGAGTGAGAGTGACTCTGAATTATAAAGGTGTTGGACA
>OMLF01010424.1:0-14655 GCA_900302615.1 Holocentrus rufus
GTAAGAGCCAAAGTTGACCAGAGTAAATCTGGAATTGTGTTTGGATTCATAATATGTTATATTGTATTATTATTTACATTTAATGTTCAAGTTTTACCTTTGCTGTGCATTTAGGCTATATATTTGTGTGTAGTGTGATGGATTCTGTTGGATATGGTGTGGGCTGCTGCGCATGCTCCGTGTTGTTAAGAATTACTCAGAGTAGAGGGAACAGTTTTTGAGTGGGTTAGCAGTAGCCTGGGAGTAAAAAGGTTTTTTGACCGTAACAGTAACCAGATACACAAGATAAGATACACAAGTTCGACTTTCAAATATTCTGGTCTGGGATAAGCTCGGAGGAATACTGTGAATTGACGGCTTGCTGTAACAAGAAGTTTCAATAAAAGTGTAAGAAGCCACACCCGAAGTCCGTTCCTTGGGTACGTGAGTAAAAGGTCCTGTGCGAGTCAAAAATAAGTTCCGCTAGCTAACCCTTTAGTGGCTGTAGAATGAAGTTTTATGTTGCCACTACAACTGCCATGTGCAAGTTTTCTTTTACTGAGGAGCACAAGGACCTGAATATAAACCCAGGACCGTCCCAGAGACCTGAAACAAGTAAACAAGCCCTGGGTTTTATGCTCATAAAGTATATACAGGTGTATACTTTATACTTTGTACATTTTATACTGATCCTTTTGATCCCTTGGTGTTATGTTATTAACTGGTGATGTCTCTTGTTATATGTTGATTTGTTTTTGTGATGTAAATTTGACATATTTCTGCGGAACTGTCTGCTGTCAACTGTGTACATATTCAGGTCATTCTTATTATGAGAACACACTCATGAAAGCTTGAAATGTCTGTGACTTCTGCTTTTCAGTGAAAAAAAACATTTGTGTGTGCTACAACATGGCAGTGATGATCCAGTTTTTTCATGTTTCTTATTCTGTTTGAGTAAAGTACTTAAAGCAGTCTTGAACACAGTGTTTTTTTGTGTTTTTTGACCTCGTGCAGTCCCTGGGACTGACCACTCCCACATAGCCAAACATCCAATGAGCACACAGTAAAAAATAAGCAACCACAAAATGTATGTAAACAAGTCAGTGTAGAGTAGAAGAGACAATGTTGTGGTATTAATATTCCTCATCTATGACATGCAGGCACTGTCCTTGTTTCTTCATGGGTCTAGCAGACACATGATAGTCCCAGAGCAGGAACAGCCATAGGTAGTAATAATAATAAACTAGTAGGTATAGTTCAATATTTTGCTCATGGACATTTCAAAACTGACTCACAGGCTGCTGGGATTGAACTCTTGACCTTCCTGAATTAGGACAGCCTCGACTAATCACCAGACTTGCACAGCACTCATCAATTCACGAGAGAGAAAAAAGAAAGTGTGCTAATTGTTTAATTGACTAACGAGGCGAGGGAACCTCACTCTGCTCATTGTAACGGTTCAACACCTCACAGTCCTCGGAATACCTCCCGACACCACATCTGTCAGTCAGTCAGTCTGCGGCCTGGTGGCTGTCTGTGCTCCCACACGTGTGTCCACGGCCTCGAGCCTTGTGCTGTCAGATCGGCTTTCCACGGCGGACGGCGCAAGGTCATCAGACGATAACCCTCCGCCGGGGCTGCCCCACGGTCGGCCAGCTGTCCACATTCATTCTCAGTCAGCCGTCGTCGTGCGCTCACCAGCCAAGGGGGGTGTCTCCACCCCGCAGCGCAGCCGAACCCTGATCTGTGCACAAACACACACACACACACACAGGGGAACATATGCATGCACATACACAAGCACACACACAAACAGCCAATATGTGTTTGTGCAGAGACATCACTACTTTATCTCTCCTCTCACCACGCCCTTCCCACTCTGCCCAAAAATGCTCCTAAACTAAAAAACTTGTTCAAACTTTGTCTTACCAACTAAAGAATACTGTTGTCTAGATCAGATCTGTCTTTTAATGGCATGATTTTATATATCATCTTGCTTTGACGAACATAATACCTTGTTCTCTTGTCTCAATTGACAACTCATGTAACGGCTCCCCAGATTTCCACTGCTAGGTAGAAGATTAAATGCACATGCACAAGGGATCATATTACCTCTATTTTAGCTTTTCTACACTGGCTGCATGTTGGAATTAATTTTAAGAATTTTCTGGCATCCTTTCAGCTAATGTTTGTTAAGCTCTTAAACTGTTGGATGAGAGTTTATTATTTTGCTTTGATATTAAAATGCTGGTGAGCTCAATCAGACAGAATATACTCCGCATGCGTTTCTGAATCAGGCCGAACTAGCACTGTACTGCATAAACAACGAGCAAATGAGACACTTTGAATTCAAAGAGTAATAACTGAGTCGCAAGATATTCAAATCACAAAGGGATGCTTAGCTGGTTTCAGCACGCTACTGCAGGCTATTATTGTTTGCATTAGATCCCCGCTTGCCGTGTCGTACATCCATGTCAACACAACGATGGACGAGCTTTCCGAGAGCGAAGAGACTTGATAGACAAGTAGAGTACAAAAGTGCGCCACTTAGGACACTCGATGGCAATCATCAGATGGCTTCGGACGTAAATTGGTGTGGCTGTTTGATGCGTCTCCATGTCGGGACGAACCGCTGAGCACCACTTAAGAGCTTAACCTTCAAACCCATCAGCACTTACCGAATGCTGTATGGACGCAAACACACTCCTGGTTGTATACATTCATACAGAACACCCTCTTACGCGCGCACGCCCAATCACACGATGTGTTTCGCATCACGCAGCTGCGTTATCGCTCAATATCACACGTTTTGTCGCTTGACCTCTATCATTTCTTGCAGAGTGGATCCACAGAGGAGCTTTATTTCCTCCCTCTGCCTGATACATATTCATTTCATCAGTGATAAAAAAAGACATCTTCCCACTTACACTTCAGATTAGTTAGTGTGCGTGTGTGTGTGGCCAACTGTTTTTCTGCTATATTGTATAAGGTGCAAGAGGTGAGCCTCTAGAGAAACAAGGGCTCCACTCCACTCACATTGCCAGATGTCAGAGACGACAAGCACCTACCTACAGCACCCAGAAATTCGGTGCAGTACAATTTTTACCTCATAATGACTCGAAATCCCCCTGCTCCCTGATGGGGGCTCTGTCTTTAACACCTAGACCTCCAGTGACTCCTCTGACAAGGAAAATACATACAAATTGCGTGCCAACAGCCATGTCGCCATATAGATCTAACAGACTGCAGTGCTATTTCACACAACTGCTTTATATAACAGAGAGGAGAGCGAAGGGACTGAGGAAGCAGTTAAGGCCTTGCATCTGTATCCATCTATCAACATAAACTATTTATTAAGCAAAAAGTAGATCCGAGAAAACAGCAAACATAATCACTGACAAATACACCAAGAGGCACAAAGAAAATCTTTTATTATTTTCAATTATTTATTCATAACTCTGGCACTGACTGTTCCTTCTTAACAATTGTCAGATTTGTGCATTATTCTTACTATTTGACATTAAAATGAGCATTACATGCTGTTCTCTCTCTTCTATTATCGACTTAGATTAACATCGCCAACTTCTTCTGTTTCCCGAATCAGCTTTTTGACTAACCAAGCTAGTTATTGCTAAAAACAGTGTGTTGATGTATTGGTTTTGGTCCCATCCGTTGGTGTGTTTGTGTGTGTGTGTGTGTGTGTGTATGTACAGCATAACTCAAACAGTTTGGATCTGATTTGTATCAAACTTCTTGGAAGCATCATGGGTCAGGAAATGAAGACTTGGTTCAATTTGAGTCTGGCTGTATCCAGTCAAAGGTCAGAGTCACAGGGTACGGTCAAGGTTTTAGCCCAATGCTAGTAAGGCCATATCATTGAATTCGCAAGAGGTATGCATATTGTTACTACTAAACACTAATATAAAGTCATATATGACATTTATCTTGGTTACATGACCTTTGACCCTCAGTGACCTCGAAAGGTTGGACTGATTTTGCAAGCATCATTGATCCAAATGCATTTCACTGTCAAATGTTCAGCATGCAGGTGTTGCACTTTTTCTTTTTTTTTCTTTTTTTTCTGCAGCCCTCTAACTGGACTCTGCTGGCCTGACCGCTCATCTAGTCACCTCAGTGCACTATTGTGCATCTATGAAGTCTGCAGCACTTTGTGAGAGCAGCAGGGTGACTAGTCTGCAGTTTGCATTCCGCCAGTTACCATCATAGTTCACCATATATAATTTTTGAGTCATAATTAAAAAGCATTATAAAGGATCTCTGTAAATGTCAAGGCTACAATGCAAAAGCAAAAAAAACAAAAACAAAAAACAAATCGACACAAAACCAGACTGCTGCTGAAGAGACCCAGTCAACATGGCCTTTACACTTCCCAGAGAGAGCCGGAGGTGAGTTTGCCTGGTTGATGCCAACTGCAAGGGACAGCAAGGAGCTGCCTCTACTTAGTCTGGACAGGCTCCATTCATTTGGCAGCACTGGCTCAAATTCTCAGCGTTGAATTCGCAACGCCTCTCACCTGCCAATCAAATAAATGTGCATTTCCCTTCACCCCGCTATACCAAATGATCCGTTAGTCTCAAACTGGCCGTATCCAACCAGTGACGAGCACCACCTCATCTTTGAGGCCGCAGGATCCTCATTATCTGCACAATAAGCCGATAAGATAAAAAGAGCATTTCCAGATTCATTGTAGGACAGGAGATCAAAAACCTTCCCCATTCTGAGAGGATGGAGATCAAACACGGGTCTCATATCTCCAGTTGTTTTGGGAACCAGAAAGCAGCAGGAACACAGGGCCTAAAGAAAACTGTCTAAAACTACAGAAATGTCTCTTTCTGTAAGTCCACTGACACCGCGCCGTCATCCGAAGGCAGTGGGAGTGAGTTTCATGTGGGAGACACTGAAACCCCCGGCCTGTTTGACTGGTGGAGCGTGACTCCAAGAGGGCCGGCGTACCTGTCTCTCATCTGAGACCAACAAGAGCAGACAACAAAGACGACAGAGCGCCAGCAACACCATGACTGATTACTGTATAGGAATCTGCTTTTTTTTTTGAGATGGAGCAGTCTTTTTTTTTTTTTTTTAAATTATATAATCACCCTCCAGAGAAGAAAGAGCCAATTATGCAAAAACAGTCAGGATTTAATTCATATATAAAAATTCAAAGCAAGATGGTCCTCTGGAAGAAATCACTTGACCTGAAATGATTTTGTAAATGAGGATGGAAACCTTACAACTTTTTTCTTTGACGGAAACTGAATCAATGTGTTCTTCTGTTTTGCTATTGTTTTTGCCTGTTGTGTGCTTATTTTAGGCCATCACATGTTGTGCTATCCTGTTTCTATGAATAAAAACAGCATTAAATGGTCTTAAATGGCTCATATTAGGATACAAGTCTATGAGTCTTAAGAAGTGTGAAAAATATGACACTACACATGTCTAAGTACATTCACAGTTTATGGTGCATGTTCACAAGTATGAGTCAATATTTGCAAATATAACACCACAAAACTGCGCAGTAAATTCCCGATTTGATCCCCTGAGCTTGTTAGAAACTTCAGTCCTTTGAGGCCAGGGTGTCTGGCTATTTCGGGGACCGTTTCACACCTCATGATTCAAAGTGAGCGTTAGTGTCAGGCTTGGTTTGTCCGGAGTGCAGGGACGAGACGGGGGTTAAAAGCCTTTCATTAGTCCCTAACCAAATGCTTAATAAGTCCTCCACACCCATCGCGCGACAGTTCAATCAACTTCATAATTTCCAGGCTGATTTCCATATTCATGACGATAACGTAGAGGTCAGAGATTCGGTGCCCGTCAATGTGCCCTTGCACAGCTTTGTTGGTGTGCACTGTGTTCTCATCCATTGTCATTTTTCTGATGGTCATTCTTAGAAATACAAGACCTGAATGGGGTTTTGAGAGATGTAGGAAGTGAATTGAAATTTTGGAGAAAATGGGGGTTACCTATATTTCACAAACGTAGTATGGCCAGAATGTTGGTTTGTATTTCTGTGTTTCACAAACTTTTGGTGTAATTCTTGGTGTATTTTTTTGTGAAGAAATACAGCGAGAAAGTACAGGTTGCATTTCTTTGACACACCCTTTCTTGTCTAACCTTTACCCAAAGGACAAAGGACTGCTCCATCTGATATCCTGACTCAGTATTTCTGTGTCGTGTCCATTTCAGGGTTTCAGCTGTAAATCTTAGTATTTATTGGGCTTGACCAAGTTTGTTCATTGCAATGAGTAATGGTATGTGTCCAAGCTTCGCTAAGCTAACCTATCTTTGTTGTTTCGTTTTTGCTAATAATTTTCTGGCCAATAGCTGACATTAGCAATGTTTAAACCAGAGTTTTCACACGTTTCCATTCCTGGATGTGATTGGCCCTCAGATGTGTCACTCAAAATGCATTTTTTTACTAAATGACACATGCAGAGATGACAAGACAGTGATTTCAGTGAACTAGAGCAAGAACTGTTTTGTTTAAATGAAAGCAAAGGTGTTTCCATTTGATTTATTGCATTTATAAGATAATTTGCCAATGATATAATCTGGAATTAAAGTCAGAGCTCTCTCCAATCCCTCCTGCTCTGGTAAGAACCTCAGAGAGTGCAGGTGGACAACAATATATTCTCCTGGGTTTCTACATCACTGGCACAGTTTGTTCAGCTCTGAGCAATATATCAGAGGAGGTGCAGAACAACACAGGGCAAACCCAGAGGACTGCAGTGTCACCTCTCCTCTCACTCTCGGTGGCTCAGATTCAAGTGCGGATGCCATCTGCTCCTCAGATCACTCCTCAGCTGCTCAGGATGTTACTGCGGGCCAGGCGGACTGGTGCAGCAGTCTGGTGGAGATCTTCAGTGGATTCTGCAAAGGTGAACCACCTGCAGCTCAACATCAGTAAGACAAGGAGAGCTCTTATATATCAGTTATTACAAATACTGTCCCAGATCCAAGACTGAAAAAAATGAAAAAAACAATTTTATTCTAGGTCTCAGAGATTATGAACACCTTAACTCCAGTTCTGGTCCTAGAAAGCCTCATTTCTGTCTTTGACTCCATCTGCACATTGTTTAGTCTTGGCCAGATTTCCAACAGAGGACAGGGTGTGAGGCTTAGGGGATAATTTGGAGAGAAGGATTTATCAAAAATGTGCCACAAACCTCTGCATCAGCGGCAGGAGAGATATTTTAGCTATGTAAATCTTCTGACAGGTCCAATTCACTTAAAGCAGTACCAAGATGGCCATCTTTGGATACAGCGGTAATCTGAATCTAGCCTTAATACCAACACAATCATCCGGTGGAGGAATAAGCATATCAATTCAACACATATTGTGCAGCAAACGTATCCGGTCCAATCCCTTTAACAACAAAACTGTGTGGTCACATATGCCTCTCATATCCGCTCAAAAAATAAATAAATTAAAAAAACAACAACAATAACAACAAAAAAACAGGGACACTCTGTTTTAGCTGTGTTGCATGCAAATCCTGTGTCATACTGAGGGCAACGTCAGGACAGAAAAGGTGCAGTCCAACAGCAAAGTGATTATGTCTGAGAACAAAGTGAATGAATTTCTGGGAATATATTGAGGGTGGTTAAAATTGGATATGCCAGCTTTCCCACCTCCTCTGAGGGTCTAATGCTGCTTCTGCGAGGCAGTGGAGCAGGAGATGAGCTGTTAGCATTCATGCGACTCGAAATCCTCGTGTCCTGTGAGACGCAGATCAAGAAACTTTACCTGTGCATACAAAATGATCTGTAGACTACAGACCCAGCTCAACCTGAGCAACTTCACCTGGATGACAGTGGGGCTTTTTTATTGTTTTTTTTTAATGTTCGCAACACCTTAGTGACCTCAGGTTGCATCACCGATTATGTTGTATGCCTCAATTTTTGGAAAACAAAAAAACCCAAAAAACCCCTATGTTGAACAATGCCTTGTTGTCATGTTGCACCACATAAACATTCAATGAAATTCTAGAAAGTTTAGTATTGCATTTTTGTATGTATTTTGCACCAGGGTTTCAAGGATGAATGTTCTTTCAAGTAAAAAGGCTGGATAGTCAGCATTTAACCCAGAAAACATCGTGTGAATAAACACTTTGATACTATGGTTTGCATCCAGACAACCTTTTAAGTCTTAAAATATGCCCCTTTTCCTGTGAGGACGGGGAATATAAATACTCAAGAAAAAAAATGTTCTAACAAATAAGAAAAGTCATGTTTTTAGTTACCATGGTTACAATGAATGGAGGGATTTTGCCGCTAAAAGATGTGGAAACACACATTTAGTAAAAATTTGGGTCAAGTGGGAGGGAAGAGGGCAATAATGGTCCACATGGAATATGTCTAATGAACTTGAGCCACATGAGAACATGACATATATTGAATGGAGGCATTAAAGTGCATGTCTTTAAGATCAGTTAGCCACTGGGGAATAGAGAGTATGGCGTTAAAAGCATTTTCACGCGTATAGAACAATGTTCACGGACTGTATGTAGGCATGCACACAAGAAGCCTGAACATGAGCAAAAAATAGAAAATGGAGGAAAACTGAACTGGACACTGAAACACTGAAGAAGGGAAGCCAGTAACGAGGAAAGGAAGCAATTCATAAATCTTAAAAATTCATGTAACTTTGACTGTTGGGCTCCTTGCTTTAGGTTGCTTATAATGTATAATGTATAATGATGATCGAGGTATTGAAGCTTATTTCACTGTTGAACTGTCACTCAGTCTGGATGAGAATGTCAGCTCAATGCCTAAAATGTAAATGAAACCTCAATTAAAACACCCTGGTATAATGGATGCTGTCCAAAATAGCTGTATTTTTGGTTCCTGAAGCCTTTATGCCCAGCAGTCCACATGCAGATTGGTAAGAGAGGGCTTAAGAGAAACCTGGTTAACATCGATCTCTGCTGGAGAAACCTGATTATTGGGCCGTGTAAACACTTACTTGCATTTCTGAGCAGCTTTGTAGCCATGTGCAAGAAAAAAGCATTTAAAAAACTGACACTATAAACAATAAACAATGTATGGGAGAATGCCAACACAAAATATTGTCTCTACTCACCTAGAGGGGCATCAGGCGAGTTTGGATATCAATCCAAAGTGGCTGCCGGAGGGTTTTGCATATTTAAGATCACCATCCATTCCTGCATGATCAAGTTAAAGAAAGAAAGGTCAAAAGAAAGGAAGCTGAAACAGGTTCAGCTCAGCGGCAAGTTCTTTAATGTGAAGCCCGGAGAGAATTCGAAGTTACTAAAAACTTTTCCCCCCCAGATATTTTATTACTGAAAGAACATTTAAAGCCTTTCTTTAAATATTTTACGTCAGACTGCAAGACTGTTCAAATCTCATTCACCAAGGGCAGCCCAGACTAAGTGACAGGTCTGTTTGCCATGCAGTCACGAGGCTGATTACACTTTGAAAACTATCCTCTGTCATTCAAAAGCATCCCTCCCTTTGTCCAGAGCAGTTCACGGTTAATGCCTCTTCTATGGACTTCTATCATTTCTTGCTTCACGGTACAGAAGCTACAGCTTAGATTTGCATTACAAATAGGGCAGGTGCTGCATAAAAAAAAAAAATCATAAAAGTTATTCAAAAAGGAATGAAGACCTAAGAGTCAAAATGCTGCACTGTGTTGAATAAAAGTGTTTAGGAGGGAGCTTTAATCCAATGTGCATATAATCCCTCTTTTTGGAATCATATCATATGAGACATGAATTATCTGTGTGAATAGGTACATTTTGTCACTATCTAGTGTCATGTGAGTCAAAACACCAGGGAAATGTTTTTTTTTTTCCCCCCTCACAACACACAGAGACAGTTTGCTGTCGCAGCTCCATATCAGCTTCCTCCAAGATATGGAAATGGAGAAAGGTCACATGTTCACGATTAGCAGAGCATGAACAGACATGTGGGTGCAACTGTCTTGACACTACAGGTTAGAATATTGTTATTATTCTATATTTTTATTGGTGTTCATTTTTCATGCTTCGCTGCCAAATGAATACAGAGGGATCGCATCAGGCTCTACGTCCATAAATGGAGACGAGCTATTACAGAGAGTGACCGTCTATTTCGACGAGCGAAATTGCTGTAGTGAAGAACTCCTGTAATCAGTGACCATGTCTGGCAAAGAGAATAGAAAATCAGTTTTCATTGATAGAGACACTCTGAGATTAATACAGCCAATTAGAAGAGGGAGAGGAGAACAGGATCGATGGTTACTGTGCAAAGAAACATCTGACATCTCATTAACGAAGTCAAGGTGAATGATTTCTTCACTTGTAGTGAGAAAAGAGTTGGGAGACGGCAAGAGAGGGCAAGAGAAAGTGACGGAGACACAGAAAGTTGGAAGACAGATGGAGATAGAAAAAAAAAACAAGAATGGAGCAGACAGCATGAGGTTTAGATAAGAGACAGGTTTAGGAAAAGAGACAGAGAGTAGAGAGAGAGAGAGGGGCGCAGACTGGCAGAGGTAGTGGAAAAGCCAACGAGAGCAAACAGCTTCCAGCAGACTCTTGCCACTCCTTCTTTTTTTTTTTGCCAGGACTTCAAGCTCCTGTTTGAACGGGGTCTAAGCCAGCTGATGGCCTGGGTGATTTGGTGTGAACCGCAAGCTGTGAACGACCCATCTGTGAGAAGCCGGGGAGATGTAACTGCGAACGACTTCGGTGCTGCTCCTGCTCGGGACGAGGGGGGGAAAAAAAAGGAGCAGCACCTCTGATGATGGGGAAATAAAGAGAGAGAGAGAAAGAGAGAGAGAGAGAACGACTACTTTGGAAGCTCTCTCCCAGTCGTGCAGTTTACACTCTGCAAGGTTGAATGACTTCTGATGTGTTTTGAGGAGCTGTCTGAGCCGCTGACTGCCCGCCTGCTCAACATGGATGATGATCGGTTTCCCTCAGGTGTTTGGAAGCGCTGTGTGTTTTCCCCGTCTAACACCCAATGGCACTCAAGCGTTACACCCACTGCTAATTAGGCTGTCACCACCGATGACAGCTGCTGTCACTCGATCGCAAACAAGACGTCTTAATGTGGACTGAAACATCTATGGAGCTATGTATCTATCTAATTATCTGATGGCACTTGTTAAAATTCACAATCCATCTTCTGTTTTGTTTGTTTCAAGCCATCGTCCTGTTTTCAAAATCTGTGAAAAAAATGCTAATTTTACTCATTTCTTATGCAGTGTCAAAATATCTCACCAATAACCCAGCTATCCTGTTTCATAAAAATAAAGCTTGAGAGAGGTAAGATGCTTCAAGAGTTTAGGTCATCGACCAAAATTTTCATCTTGTTCCAGTATTTTTGCAACATGTAGCAACACACATAAATATAATAGAGAGTGTAAAAAAAATTAACACGAGTTTGAGCTGTAAGAGAAAATATCTCACATCACCGGCATATTTTTGCACATATTTTCTAAATCACTCTAGAAAAGAGAACAAGCTAAGTACCTGAAGCATAAAATGTACATGAAGGTTTGTGCCAGGCATCATTCTCACTTTATTCTGCTCCTCTCCTGGGCTTTGGTTTATTTATGTCTTTATTTCTCGACTACTACTTTCACACTTTGCTATTTCCCAGGTCGCACAGACGAATCTCCGACATTTTCATCCAAGGACTTATTTATTTACATTCCAGGCATTTAAGAGACATTCTTATCCAGAGTGACTTATAACATGAGCAACGACTGAAAAAAATACAAACTTTCATATCACCAACACTGCAAGCAGCCAAATCATGAGTGCAACAGACGTAACAACAGTGTTGGGGTTGACATGCCATAACCTTCGGGTATTACAGACTCAAATCCAAGGCATCCAAACATAGCTAAATCTCTTTCATGTCTCATCTGGCTAACTGAGTAATCCTGCCTCTTCAAATACCCCACCCTGCCTCACTTTCTGCAGCAGACAATTCCCCTTTTTGGATCTCGTTATGTATGTGTGGATGATCACTTAAAACCTTGTTGGGCTTAAACATGCAGAGTTCCTCTTTCAAATGTGGCGGAGATAACAAGACATGCAGTTTTATAAAGCCGTGGAGGGGGTTTTTGCTCAGCTGGCGTGTTCTTTTCCAGCACTGCAGTCTTCTACAGTTTGCCACTGAGCAGATGCACTGAAGCAACCGGGCCATCGGGATAAAGTGCCTTGCTTAAGCACATATTAGTGGAAGTTGCTGAAGATATTTTTGGTATGTTGTGATTTTTTTTTTTCAATCAGTAGCCATTTTTCCTCGCCAAATACAATAAACGCCCGCTTTTCCACGGCAAGTCATAATCCAGAAAAAAAGGACTACACATGCATGAAGATGAGGCGTTTGACATCCAATCTGTATGTACATTTCAAAAGCATGGTGTTTTTCTATGGCAGCTGCAAGGGACATCACCTTTCTGAGCATAAACCTGGAAGATGGGCTCATTTGAGAGAGAGAGGAGAGTTATCAGACAGCATCTCACCCACACAGCCACTGATAGCTGCAATCAGGAGAAGAAGGAAGAAGGGGGCTCAAGAGGCCAGCTCGTCAGCTCTGATAAGGCCTTTTGTATCACCTCTGATTGGGTTGGAATACTTAGAAGGTGCGGTGTAATGATAGTCATCTAGTGTGTGTGTGTGTGTGTGTGAGTGAGAGAGAGAGAGAGTGGGTTGTCTGAGAGTCCGCGCTATTTGTATGTATGTATGTGTGCATGAGAGCGAGGGAGAGAAAGAGAGAGGAAGGATCGGTGTACGTCACGAACAAATGAACTCGTTTTTTATAAAGTAAATGGACCATCATGCATCTAGAAATTCAAAATAATATCATCTCGCATGAAATGTAAATGCAAACAAGTTGTCCTATATCATTTTGTAAGTGAGATGCCAGGCATTAACATTTGAGACATCTTATTTGGAGCAATTTACAAAAACTGCAACAGTGCAGTGAATTTCGGGGTTTCACATGGATCCTGTTCGGGCGGTTTCAGTTGTGCTGTGGTGTCTTTATTCTGCTTGTTTGGACCAAACCATCAAGTGAACCACGGTAAGGTTTGTTAGAAGTGTTAGAAGTTATTCTGACCAAAACTAGTCAGGGACAAACATGGAGTGGCAATGAAGTGAGGACTCCTCTGGAAATATGAGCCGGTGAAAACATATCATTATTGCTTGTGGAAACATAAAAATACCAGGTCTACCCGGTTATGTTGTTGCAAAATGCTGTATTCCCTGGCTGGGATTTTACAAGGGAGTTTACCTTTTGAAATTTCTGTCTAATAGAAACTGCAACAAAGCAGCAACTTTACACCCAAGTTAGACCAAAACAAGCAAACTGTAGGTCTGAAAGTACATTCTTAGATGTATGTTGTTAGAAGCAACCTGCAGGAGGGGTCAAAACCCAAAGCACAGACAACTTTTAACAAGTTTTATCTAATTACTCGAGTTTGAAAAAAGTGGCTTGAAAATGTTCAGCCACAGTCCTCTCACAGCTCTGTGTGAGCTGTGCGACGGTGCAAACACCGACTTGCAAAAACACAGACAGAAAGAGCAAGATTTCCACCTCGCTCATCTATTTTGGGTCCGTCTGCTACAATTTGCTGAGGCATTGTTTGGACCGTAGATGAGAGGGGATGGCTGGTGTGTTTTGACTTACAGCAAGACGCTGGATTCTCAGACGGCTCTTCGGCACCGTGGAGCTGTCAAAACCTGGAAGATCAAAACCAGCTGGGTGTACTGGGAGCAGTGGACTGAATTTTGACCGAGTGTTAGCTCATGATACTGTTACGTGAACATTTTCAATATCCCAAAATGGTGACATTTGATCAAAAGTGTCATACAGGAGTTTGGAATAAAAATTTTATGCTTTAAAATGTTGTGTGGTTTTGAAAATGAATTAGTTTCTTTGCATTCAGCTTCCTGAGACTCACATGGATGTGCACGTTTCAGCAGAGGAGCCAAAGTGAAAGGCCAGCACAGAGGCAGATGATAAAACAAGGCAGAAGTTAATATCAATGATCGGCAAAATGTCACACCAACTTCCTGTCACAGGATAAATGTCAAATACACTGCATGCACTGCAGCAAATATTAATTTTTTGGGTCATTTAACCCAGTGCTCAGTTATAAAGTCTTGTTCTCCTTAAAACAAGTTTACAGATGTGCAGGAAAATCACCACATTTCTTTCTTGGTGGTATCAACATGTAGAAAGACAGACAGACAGATAGATAGATAGTTAATGCATCGTTCTATAGACAAATACCAAAATTACCGTCCTTTTTTCCCCACAAACTTACAAAAATGAATATTCAACTTATGATGATTATTAGTGGCCCTTTACAATGTTCTGATGCTCAAATTTGAAGAAATGTCATCTCGGGCGCCTGGGGCGACTTTCAGAGTCAATAGACCTAGAAATACCCAGCCGAAGAAAATAACACTCCTAAAATGACCCTGACAAAACTAAATATGCCTGCCAAAAAAAAAAAAAGACAGTATATAAAGCAGTGTATAAAACAGCCGCCTGCTTTTTGTCATGAGCCTGTCATCGTTCTGTGATTGTATTGCTATTTCCATCTAAGGAGTTGTCCATCCATCACTGGTACATTGCCCTCATATTGATTACTGACATTATTTAATGTGTCTTGCACGGTCATTTCAAACCGTA
>OMLF01010424.1:23384-33748 GCA_900302615.1 Holocentrus rufus
GGTGGCTAAATTCCAGTCCCTATCAAACGGTCCATTTCAATTATAGACCTTTCTCCACTCGGGGGATAATTATCCCTATTATTCTATTGATGAAGTGGCACCTGAAAATCCTTTTAATATTTTATGGCCTTTGTGTTTTGCAGCCAGCTCTGATGCAGCAACATGTCTCTCCCCTCAGAAGCACAAAAGGTCTTGAAAGAAAGTCATGATGGGCTTGAAACTGGCTGGTTAACCTCCACAACAACCTACGTGTGTCCATCCCTGTCAAACTTCTCACAACAAACACACTGAACGCCTCCTTTAAAAATACCTAAAAATATGCACAAACATTAAAAAATCATCAAATGATTCCACAAATGATATAGGTGATGTTATCCATTCATGCCCCCCTCCACCCCTACCACCACACACACACACACACACACACACTCCTCTCATAGACATTTCAGAGGCACGGCTCCCTTCCTCATTTGTTGTGCTAACTAATTCAAGGCTATCAGTGGCCAGGCCGATTAATTAGGCAATCAGTGGGCAGCAGAGGGAGTTTGTCACAGTGAGGTCACTGAATGAGGTCTCCATTATTCCCATATACAGGCAAGGTGTATCTAAACCTCATACTGTTGGCCTGGCAGTGAATACAGTGCTGACCATGAATATATAAATGACTTTTATAGAGCATTTTAGGAAGACTTTAGGGGAAGCTCTTATCCATCTATAAGTAAAGCAGAGGGACTTACAGAGCATGCAAGAGTATAATAAGTTTGAATTTATTTACGAATTCTACTTTCTGAATCTAAAGTCCAGTGCCACTCTTGGCTCCTCTGACTCCAAAACTCTGTAAATTGTCTCTGTCACTGAGGAAAAAAAAACTGCTGCCACATACTTGGAAACTTAAGTCATTTTATTTTATTTTTTATCTCGACAGCAGCATATTGCCAATCACAGTAACATAAAAGAGTTGGATGAATATTGATCATAACCGTGAAAATCCCATTCTGCTAGTCCCTATCACTCTGAAAACTGCTGTCTGTCTCAGAGTTATATCTCTCAACACTGTTACACTAAAAGAGGACTGATTCTGTGGCATTAATAGATACCTTTAAAGTAATTTCCTTACTCTGATTGGTTCATTTTGGTTGGCAGAATCCTGGAAGCTTCTTGCTGCTGTTGACACTCACATAAACACACACACAAACACGCACGCACGCGCAGACTGCAAATACAGGATCATGAGTGAGACGATTGCTCTTATCAATATCCTCCATAATACGAACGCTTGGCTCATAGTGCCCCCTGCTGGATTACTTGGGATAACATTTTGTGATGCAGCGGCTGTCACTTCAGGTGCAACATGTGGAAGAGGGAAACGTTTCAATTTGGCTCAAATATGGCTAGACTTTGATTTTAGAAAACAGGAATACAACAAAACGTATTCATATACGTATTTATATTCTTAAAGTTGGTTATATGCTATTTCGATTTATCCATTAATGGCCTGGCGTTTTAAAACGGAAACAGTTTGAGTGATGGACAGACGAGCTGCTGCAGCGTGGCATAAAATCTTTTTATTTTATACTTATATGTCCTCATGATATTTGTCTATAATGACGTGGCTGTATTATATGCCTTATTATCCAGAAACAGCAAAGTGGTTAGTGTAGTGATTTCCTAAAAAGTGGTTGATGAATTAGTCCAGTTTCTTTGTTTTCTTAATCAAGAACCTTTTAGGCTGAGGTCCTATACTTTAGTTCAGATCATGCAAAAGCATAAAAAAAATAGGGTCAGATAAAACAAAGGAAAAAACAAAAAGTTTGTTTTATGTTGTCACAAGAAAGAACTTCAAAAGGAGGAGTCCAACTGCACAATTTCTCAAGCTTTTTGATATTTTCACACCTCACGCGCATCAAAAGGACCCAAAGCTTTATAGTTTGCTGCGCTTTCTTCTTGGCCACATGTGAGGATTATTTTAGGATGAAGAGCCCATCAGAGGTCATTGTTATCATATGTCAGTATTTTCAAGAGGGGTATTTTGTAGTTTCAAGTGATGTTTTGTTTTCTTTGTATCATTTGAAGCGTTTTTTCTTCAGAAGTCCGATGCGCTTGAACCAACTCGCCCAAAGACTGATGAAAAATAGAAATATACTGATGCCACTGACTTCATTACCACATCACAAAGTTTCCCTTATAGATGTAGCTCATTAAAGAGAGTTTCCTGACACCCTGCAACAGTATGACGCATTTTCCTGGATGTGGCGTCTTTGAACTTTTGAGGAAGTGGAAATTCACGCCAGTTTGTTTGCTTTTCTTGAATTATTAATCATATTGTTTGGGTCAAAATTGGACACAGACACATATATCAATTTTTAACACACATTGCCATATAGACTTTATCACATAGACCTAATCATTATTTTTGACAATTTACAGTAGGCCTGTGATATTTTCATTGAAATGAACAATTAAACTTAACTTTTAAGCATTAATTAATTATTAATTATTGATAGTTGTCAGTAGATATCATTTAACTGTATTAGCACTAAGGATTTTATTATTGTTTTATTTCTAAAAAGTGACATGAAAAAAATGACATAATGGAAATTAATAGATTATTAAATTGTGTCATGCAGCATATGAAACAGCGTTATGTTCCCTGTAGAGGAGATGTGTAAAATGTTGCCCATTATAGCTGGTCTAACGAAGTGAAAAAGGTGTGTCATCTTTTATTTTTGTTAGCTCTGCCTTAACAGGCCACAACAGGTCACGACCTGGCACAGAAAGTCACCCCTGATTAACTCCCGTGTTGGTTCCCCATTAATCACAGCGCTGTGTCAAGCTGGTAATCTGCTTAACTAATATTATTGTCATGGCTCCTTATCAAAGTGATCTCTAATATACAAAACAACAACAATCAGTGGAGAAGTATTACAGTATTTCACACCTCGGACACTACAAAGGGCAGCTGGTTTCGATACACAACGACCTTGTGACATTTAACCCTTTGAGCTCCCTCTGTTCCCCCGTGGATCACACACACCCATCAAAAAGCCTGTGATTTGACAGCACTCTTCAAAAGACAATAGATGGGCTTTCATAAGCGATTATAACTCCAGCTCATAGCATCTGTGAGTCAGTCTTGAACAGACAGAGTAAGAGAAGGAGCTCCTGTTTCTGCTCAAGGCATCGGACTAACAAGCATCACTGATTCGGATTTACCTGACAACGCTGCAACCAACTAACCTGGAATTATGAAGGGACTTACACTGGGTTTCTCCTGTGCGCTTTTTCTTCTGATGGATTTGGTTCGTGTTCTGCACGCAGAGCCTTTTCCTAGGATCCACCACGAAGCACTGCTCCGTGGGATGGCTGGTCTTCCTCGGCCTGGCGGCTCCAGACGCCAGCAGTCTAGCAGGTTGCCGCTCTACATGATGCAGCTCTACCGGACCCTGCTGGCCGAGGACCGGACCAGGACTCCGGCTGTCAGCTCCAGCCGGGACCGGACGGAGGATAACCCCCGTCTGCATGAGTCCGACTCTGTGACCAGCCTTGTCGCAAAAAGTAAGTAATCAGAACGTTTCCTATAAGTCTTAATGAAGATTAGGGTATATGCATGTAGCAAAGGAACATCATTTGGTCATATAATAAAAGCCTCTTGGGAATAAATTATCTATCAGGAAAATATGTTGCCATTAAGATAAAAAAACAGACCTGCTTTACGACATTGTGCACATGCAGAGCATATACCGTTTACAGTCAAATTTAGCTGTCTACTTGATTGGATAGATTTGTCTACTTGACAAAATCTTGATATGAAGCAGATTTTTCATTAATCATAAACTCAATAACCAAATTTTTATTCCAATCATTCAAATTTTGCTGTATAAAAAGTACTTTTGCACTTCATGCTGTTGGAACAACTTGTAAATGCTCAGTGCAGAATTGCCCCTCCAAATCTGTCACCAGAGTGTCAAGAGGAAACATTCAACCTGAGACAATAAAATTTTTAATCCTACTCATGGCATGTCAAAAGATGCATGTTAGAAAATGAGACTTTGGAGACAAGAATTTACAAGCTCATAGTGATTGACAAGACAATGCAGTACAGTATGTTAGTCAGAAAGGTGTGAGAACAGCACACCTCTCTTCTATGTATATCCTCACCCTCAATGCTAAGTCTAGTTCATGAATAACGCTAACCAACCTGCTCTCCCTCTTTTTCTTCTGCAGGTTGCCAGCAGATTGGTGGCAAGTGGTCGGTGACCTTTGACATGTCCTCCATCTCCAAAAGCGACAACATCCAACGGTGTGAACTTCGCATCCGCCTGCCTGCCTTCACAGAGTCGTCCCAAGCTTCTGTGGACGTCTACCACTCCCAGAGAGGCCGCTGCTCCAGCAAGCAGTGCCCAGAGACGAGGCTTCTTCTAGGCCGCCTGCAAGCCCAGCCCGGTGAAATGGTCTCCCCCTCCTCCTGGAAGGTGTTCAACATGACAGGGATGGTCCATCGCTGGCTGCAGCAGGAGCACTCCACACCAAGGCCAGAAGAGGGCGTGCCTGAGGAGAGTGAAGAGGAGGCAGTTCAGCACCCTACAGCCGACCGGGTCATGATGGTGGTCTTCTCAAAGAATAGCCAGAATGCTGAGGGCCAGCGAACCCCGACGCTCATCCGCACGGCAGAGCACTCCAAATACGTCACCCTGGACAGGGAGCGGGCGACAACTGGCTCTGATCCCAGGACAAGGAGCCGGAGAGCCAAGAGGCACAACCACGGCCAGCACAGGGAGAGGGTGGCAGGGTCCGCACCTGCCAGCATGCCCACAGAGGAGAGGAAGGGCCCCCTGTGCAGGAAAGTGGACATGTGGGTGGACTTTGAACAGCTTGGCTGGAGCGAGTGGATTGTCTACCCCAAACGATACAACGCCTACCGCTGTGAAGGGAGCTGTCCCACACCAGTAGACGAGACCTTCACACCAACAAACCACGCATACATGCAGGTAAGACTCAATTTCTGCACCAGTGTCACCTTTACTTTTATTGTATTTGCTGATAAAAATAAACTGTGATATATTTGGTCACACATGCATTTGCTTTAACTAAACTCATACCTACTGATAGCTGTTTAACTGTTTCTATAGATTGACTCTAACCCATCACTTTCTTCTCTCTCTCTCTCTCTCTGCAGAGCCTGCTCAAGCTGCACCATCCAGACAAGGTGCCATGCCCATCCTGTGTGCCAACACGCCTGGCACCGCTATCCATGCTGTACTACGAGAATGGGAAGATGGTTATGAGGCATCACGAGGGCATGGTGGTGGAGGAGTGTGGCTGCCACTGAGCAACAGGCCCCAAGTGGTCAGAGCTCACACAAACTTTGGACTAGCAGCCACTGAGCTGAAGGCCCATAGCAGTCTGCAGCCTCCGAACCACAGACCTCAAGTGGTTTGAAGCCACTGAGACACTCAGAGGCAAAATGGATGGATGTCGACCTACTTTTATAAAATGATATACAAAGATATTTTAAAAATTATGGTACTTTTTTGGAGACGGTATGTGACTTCAGTTGACATGATATCAACACATTCATCAAATGGACCTATATTGCATTGTGTAAGTTGAAGATGAGAGGACCAGATGAAGATGGTCACTGACGGAAGCACTAAAGGAGATTTGCAAAAAAAAAAGAAAAATAAAGTTGGACAATATTTTTTTGCCTGAAGACTCCACACTTTGATATCATGAAAAAAACTTATGCAAATGTCAGAACTGACAGTGATGCAAGCGCTTTAAACTTATAACCTGTACAATATGGGTCAGATTGACCTATGTCTGTGTTTACTATTTAATAAAGTTAATTATTTCGTATAATGACGTTCTCTGTTTTCCTGGTTGTCTCAGTGCATAAAACTATCACAATATTACTGAAGTGTAAAGAAAATGCTGGGGCCTCCCTCCCCAAAAATGCTTGTGAAGGACACTGTGTGGCACAAGGATACTTGCGTGTTCAAATGACTACATACACTAAATTTTTTTTCAATATGTGTTCATTTATGTTTTTTGAAAGAGTACATAATGCAACAGTCCTCTGTGCTATAAAACTTGACATCGGCTTGACAAAAAAGGGAAATAAACACAAAAAAGAAAAGTGTCACAGCTAAGTCAAACACACAGTCATAAAAATTCATTCATGCTCATGAGAGCGATGACAGTGTTATGTCAGTCTTATGAACACAACTTTAAAGTGTTAACAGATTAAAAAAAAAAACGCTGATGGGTCTTCCTTATTGAATAAAAATAAAAACAAATTAAAAACAATTACATCAAGAGTTGAGAATGGCATGTAGCTACCCACTCTGGGTGCCAAACTATTCAAAAATAAAACTGTCACATAATGTTACAAAATATATCTTGACATCAAAACTTTCTAAAACTTGTAAAAATGCTCCTGAATTAACTCAGACAACATGCAACATTTTTTTAATGCCTAATGTGGCAATTAAATAACCTTTTTTATTTTATTTTATTTATTCATTTTTTTTAACCACACTCTCTGACTTTTTGCCGAAGGAGGCAAAAGTCGCACAGTGTGAAAGCCATCAGAGAGAGGAAACATTTTCTTTTAATTTCACATTTTAATTACATTAGACAAATTTGTAAGCAGAAAGATTCAGTTATTTTACTGTAGCACAAAATATTATAACACATTTAACAGAAAAAAAACAAACAAAAAAAAAACGGTCTTGCTTTGACAAAACTGACAACACTAATGGTTGAGCTTAGTAAGATCAGTCTGTTCATTTTAACTGGTACTCTGTCACACCATCACACAGACACTGAAAATGGCATGAATTACTTTTTTTTTGCTTCATGGGCGCAGTATTCTAACTGTCACTTCAAATGTCCATATCAAACAGGGGTTCTTCACCTGGGAAAACAAAACATGACAACTGAGTAAAGGGACACACATAACTGCAGGCAATCACACATTGCACACACACATACTGTCTCACTCCCACACACACAGGAATACAAACTCTCTCTCTTTATCTCTCTCTCTCTCTCTCTCTCTCTCTCTCTCTCTCTCTCTCTCTCTTTCTCTCTCTCTCTCATGCACACACACAAAAAGCCTTACCCGTGCTCTCTTCTGTCTGCAGGCTTGGGTTGCCGTTGATGTTTGTGTTTTTTTCTGGGTTGGCTGTGTCGGTCTGGGAGGAGCACTGAGGCTTGTGTGGCCTGGTGACTCCTGGGATATCAGGCAGGCTGGGGGGCGTCCGAGCCAGAGGAGACGTCCGACACTGCAGGAGGAACTTCCTGTCGTAAATGATTCTGGTTCCTGGGTGAGATTCAGATTTCATATAGAAATGGAAACAAAAAGCAAACAAACTTTTTTTCCATTTCACACTTTCCTCTAGACAACTTTGAAAACAGACTGAATCCTCTTTTTCATAATGATCATCAATAATCATATAATACAGTACACACTGTTTTACATTCAAAGTGGTCTTACCCCCCTTTACTAAATATGTTTCATAACTTTACTACAAGAAACACAACATTTCAATGACCCACATTTGACAGCTGCTTGGTTGAATAGCTGATATGAATGCGTTCAAGTTTTGTTTTGGCTACTCCGCAGGGATGTTTTCAACCAAGAAAACTGTTATTTGGGTTATCACTTCTCCAAAGGTAACGTAATGTACCAGCAGCTAACCTTGAACACTATACACATGAGTAGTTGAAAAAGCTACACTAAGCACATTTCTATAAATTATCCAACATGTTTTTGCTCCTTTCGTTTTGTTTTTCTGACCTGCAAATCAATGCTGCTGTATAAAAGTGTTACACAACATGCTGAACAAACCCACATAACTTTTGGTGTGTGTTTTGCTTGTGTTTTTCTATCGAATATACTCTTAATTTGAAAGGTGCACGCACTACATTTATTCCACAGAACTCCAGCAGAAATGTGAAATTATAAGCATTTCCCAGGGTTTGGCTTGTGCATTAATTGTATACAGTGCAAACCCCTGCATACCAGTGACCCATTTCTTTTGGCATCCATATCAGTGACGTTCAACACACTCTCACTGACCCAGTTTTATTGGATAAGTGTTGTTCTGTCCCACCTGGCATTGTTGCATATCAGTATTGGGCAGGTGGAGTCTGCGTCAGCCTTCCCAGAGCCCCTGAACATCTACTTCTGGTGAATACTGGCAGCTCAGTGTGACCTCAGGTTCACACAAACAGGTTACTTAGCATTAAACTGGCGACTGCCCAAGGCCATGTAGGAGTCTGGGTGAAATGCTAAAGCTGACAAGAAACAAGATTTCTATAAGCCAGTGGTTGCTGTGGGTGATGATGAGCTCAGTGAACATGTTTTGTACATCTAATCCATTTGATTCCCTTGATGGCTGGATAAAACCCAAACTGTGTTCCTGAAGAATCCCATTTCATCTTTAATGTACAGTATGTGACAATCATGCGCCAGACCTCAGCCATAAAAATCATCACACTGTCATCTAGGACACGGTGTAGCTTACATCTAGTAAACATGTTTTTGCAGCCCAACAACAGCGTGCTCTAGTATGAAGAAATGCACCTATTAATAGGATATGACTGGAAATAGGCCTATATTTGACCATACAGCAACAATCCAAAGCCTGGAGTATCCTATCTAGATATTCATACTGACTGACTGACTGATTCTAATATCAACTGATGTGGATTCATGAAAAAAAACAAAACTTTTTATGCTAAAATTTGATTGTGTGTAAAGTATGAGCACAGAGACTCTGACTCTGTGCTTTGCATAGCAACCATCTTTGGGAGCTTGAGAAGAAGAAATCATGCTATTTCATATTAATTCACACATTCGATGTAAAAATTATATTCTGCACTGAAAGTATTATGCACAGATTGAAGTCTATGCAATTTTTGAAGCATTACTTTTACAACTGCCCTCTGTTACATCTATCTAGCCTTTACACATGCATGCTGCAATAAAAGACATATATAAATAACACTGAAGGCATGCATGGGTGTGTAGGCTATTAATTAACAGTTTAGCACTGCAATCAATTTTCTCAGAAAAAAGGTTTCAAAAAAACTGCTTGTACAATATGGATTTGGCATGCATGGAGGCCAAGAGTAACACAGAGCTTAATATCTAATGCAGTATTGACTGGTAAAATATCACAATGTGCAGCATAAGGAACAGCCTATATGCTGCAAGTGGCTTATTGGGAGCACAAGATAGGGTATACATTTGCTTTACCTTTGTTAATCAATGATCTTTAGGTTGTTGGACAGCAGCAGTGTTGCTAAACATTAACAGAGGCAAACAAAAAAAGACTATAGGCTATGACATACATTTGGTTATAACTACATAACGTTTTGTTTGTGAGGAATCAACAATTACTAAAAAAAAAAAAAAAAAAAAAAAAAAAAAAAAAAAAACTTTAAGAATTTTAACTACACTTGTTTTTCCACTGCTGAGGCCATCATGCATGGCCAGAAGACAGCCTACCTGGGCAGCCTGCCTACACCTGGATGGAACAGGGACACAGCCTACATCTTTCTAACAGAACAGAGTACCTTCAAGTCTGAGGGGTCAACTGAATCCATCAACTTGCACTAAGGAAAGTGGCTGAATTGAAGGGCTTTCTTACATTACCTCCCCTGTTATCGCCTTGGTCTTGGTATGACTGCACCATGGTTCTCATCTCTTCTAAAACTCCCTAATTAACAGGCAGGACGTGGGGCGAGAGCCTGCTTGGTCCTCTCTGGGCTCTGCTAAGCCTTGACAGTCGCTATTTTCATTCTGCAATACCCACTGTTTTCAAAATCCTGATAAGATTTGGTGTTTAGGAATCTTTTTTCCTAACTCCCGCCCACTGGCTGGTCGTTACCTCCTGGGGTGGTGCTGAACAGGGTCCCGCCGGGTGTTGCACAGCAGTCTTTGGGCATCTGAGCAGCATCGTGGATGGTGACCCGTCTTGTGGCAGGGATATCCCGGCCTGCTGCGGTTTGACCTCCCGTGGACATCGCTGACAGCCAGTGGGTGGACTAAAAACTCATGCTACACAAAACAGGAAAAGTTGTTTCTCTACACCGAGGAGGGGTGTAAAAAGTTAAACTCTCTTCATCCAGATCCCCGCGCTCACAGCCACCACGTTACCTTGAGCCTCCACGTGGTCTGAGCGACTCAAAAACAACCCAAAGGCGTCTTCAAAACAACACGTGGGAGGGACAGCTGGGATTGGCCGGCTGAAAACGGTGTTTGTGTTGTGTGCGTGGGTAGGAGAGGGTTGACGTCACAGCAGCGGAAGTTCAAACACTTCAAACACATGAGTTAATTTGTCGTAATTGTACAA
>OMLF01010425.1:0-12738 GCA_900302615.1 Holocentrus rufus
GGGGTGGGAGGAGAATGTGAGTGGGGCAAGATGGCAAGATGGCACTTGAGGCTTCATATTACACTGTTGTGAATGGACACAAACTATATTCTTCATCTGGGTTCTGCAGCCATCAAACTGTGGAGGAATGACCATGATGTCCACATTTTCTATTCTATTCTATTCTATTCTATGTGATTAATACAGCATTTTCAAACCCAATCTACTTTAAGCCAGGAAATGAATTGGTTTCAAAGGTGTAGAGGAAAGAGTATTTCCTGTTCATCTTTGGATGTTGATTGCCTATTATCTAAAGATGAAAAGCCTTTTGTCTTAAATATTTGTTTGGAGGTGCGTTACATGAACTGGAAGTGTGACCAGTTAAGTTCTAAAAGGTGACGGTGGTGGGGTGCCAATGGTGTCTTTAACACCTATTTGCCACACCCATAAGACACATTAGGCTACTCACTTTTAAATACAATGCTGCTGTAACGATGTAAATACATTAGAGAGAGAGAGAGAGAGAGAGAGAGAGAGAGAGAGAGAGAGAGAGAGAGAGATTCTCCTGGAGGGAAATAAACTTTTGGAACGCAAGTGAATTTATCTGCACTTCTGCGTCTGCCTGTTAAATCATCTTAGGGGTCCTGTTGCTTTGCCCACCCACAATAGAACATTTTCAGGGAGGGACTTCGCCTTTCAACATTTAACCAGTGAGCACCCTGGTCCTGGAGAGACAGAGGGCTTTTCAAAACCTGGACTTAACCCAACAGACCTGCACCGACCGGGGACTCCTAACATTTGAAGCAAATGTTTTGAAGAAGTAGAATGGAAGTCCGCGGATCCCCCTATAATAAACGACACGGATCTTTTCAAGAGGGCTTCAGCAGCCGGTCAGCTGGATCGGGTTTTTATTAAATGTGATAGGCGGTTATAGCAGAGACTTTGGTGTGGATGGACAGGTCAAGTGTGCATATGCCAAAGCCTGGGAGCCGGATTCGTCGCATCCTTCTGGGATTTAACTGCCTCATGAGAGCTTTTCTTGGTCGGATGAAATAAAAAGGAGAATGTATGGAATAAATCAGCGCTGTATTTACATGTAAGGAGATTGACATGGGGACGACGTTACTGCAAAATTAAAAAAAAAAAAAAAATCAGATATGTTAGAAAATGGTTCTAAAATGCCATCAAATTGTAACATTTTTTTCTTATTATTACCTCTGCAGATCATTTCATTTTTTTGTGCTGTGGTGCCATGCTCAGGTAAGCCCACTGTAAAGTTAATTACTCGACTTAAGCGACTTTTTTTTTTTTTAGTTCAGCTAATACCTCAAGTAAATGTGTTGGTCATATTAGCATACAATAGGTACATTTATTTTAGCAATATAGTGTTTAGTTTTAGAGCGATATTTAAAATATCACAACAAAACATAGGCCTATTATTAAGAATTTCATAAGAACATTACAGGCTAGTGATATTATTGGAGATAATAGTATGAAGTGTAACAAAGTCAATTGTGACTTAAAGTCACTCAAAGTTTTATTATAGTGTTATGGTATTATTATAGTGATACATTAAGATAAAACAAACACGCAATAAATAAACTAGAAAGGTGCATTTCCTGAAGAAAATGTGGGTGAATGCTGTCAAGCAATTTTGGTTGATACACACTACTAGGGCAGTACAAAAAACACTTGGGTGTTTCTTGGTCGTTACTATAGTGTCCTGGGAGGTTGCTAGGATGTTGTGGACAGTTGCTCATATGTCACTAGGCGGTTGCTTTGCGGTTACTAGGCGGTTGTTAGGTGGTTGATAGGGCATCGCTAAGCGGTGGACGTGGTGTTCGGGGTGGTTGCTAGGGCATTGCTAGGCAGTTGCTATGGTGTTCTGGGTGGTTGCTAGGATGTTGCTAGGTGGTTGATATGGTGTTCAGGGTGGTTGCTAGGGCGTTGCTAGGCGGTTGCTAGGGCATTGCTAGGCGGTTGCTATGGTGTTTTGGGTGGTTTCAAGGCTGTTGCTATGGTGTTTTACGTGATTACTAGGGTGTTGCTAGGCGGTTGCCAAGGTGGGTGTTCTGGGGGGATGCTAGGGTGCTCCAGTTGGGTGTCAGGGTGCTGCAGTGGGTGCTAGGCTGTGGTCACAGAGGGCATTGAGAGAGAGAGAGAGAGAGAGAGAGAGAGAGAGAGAGAGAGAGAGAGAGAGATGCGTGTTTATCTGGGTCCCAGCCTGCGTCTGTGGCATTCAGCTATGCTCCCTTGCTGTTTAGGAACATTTCGCCAACCATTTTCTATTGGGCAAAAAATGGCAGTTTTTCTGGAATTGCGAAAAATCGGCGCGTCAAATCTGCAAATCGGGCCGTACTGTTCGTTTGCACCAATTGCTCGAAAACTGTGGGAGGAGTAGCGTGCACAAAATCGGCCGGAAAAACAATATTAATAAGAAGAAAAAGAATAAAGTCGGATTACAATAGTGTGATTGCTTGACAGCAATCACCCCAATAAATAAAAGAAACACAGAGAGAGATAGGCTGCCACAAACTAGTTACACAGAGACGCAAAAAATACCTGTAAGGATATCATAGTAATATCATAGACATACGCAATGCTGTATAGGGCATTAAACTTCATTGTTGACAACTGCAGATATACTGTAGGAATAATATAAAATACTATGTAACTATATACTATACAAGAAGAGATAAAAATGGGAGTCGAATAAGGTCAAGACGAGTTCTAGGTTACAGCCTGTTGGCTATATTTGGCTTATACTTTATCTTTTTATTCCAGGTTAGATGGAAAAAATATATGTGATTTTATTTTTCCCTTTGCATAAAAAAGGGGGAGAATCACCCGTCTCCTAATTTTAACCAGTATGTGAGGACGCAGGGCTCAGTGACGGACCAGCTCAGCCGCAGGCAGGTCAGGGTTTACCAGCTCTACAGTCGCACCAGCGGGAAGCACGTCCAGATTCAGGGCAAAAGGGTCACCGCCACAGCTGAGGATGGAAATACTTACGGTAAGAGCTGACCTGAGGACCACTTTTAACCTTGCCTGCAACAGTTTGCCATAATCAATTTGTGTGTGTGCAAGTGGAGTACCACAGGGATCCTTCAGGGGTCCCCAGCGGTGTTTGATACAGGGATATGTATAACTAAGGATGGTTGATCTGGTTAGAGGTTGCGGAGGTTACATTCTCCCCATTAAAACATAGATATGATCCCAGGATTTTTTTTTCATCTCCCATAGTTGAGTTCATCATTGCTGAGTGGTGGAGCTTTGTTCAAACCAACAGAGCATTATTATAAATTCTAGTGGAGATCCCAAAGTTTCCAAAGATTCCAAATATGTCCCGTTTCGAGGGAAATGTGTATAAAATGATGCACAAGACATGTAGATATTTTCTATTTTCTTTGATTTAATGCCATAAACAATGTCATCTTAGGTTTAAATATTTCACTAAATATAAGTGTGATGCAGCAACAATTCTGGGAGATTCTTGCAATTTTTGTCATTAACATTTACAGAGGTTAAAAAAACATTTTGGCCAGACCCTTAGAAAGCCCTTCTCCCAGCTGCAGGTGTATAGGATTTTTTTTTTTTTTTTTACTTTAAAAGCATTCCTCTGAAGATTTCAATTATCTGATGGGTTGTTGGTCCATCTGGAGTTCTTGTCAGGAATACATTTTGAGACGTTGCTACAGGGGCCCTGCTGGGGCCTGTTTTTCTCTGTAGGGAGCTAGCAGGAGTTTCACCTCCCAGCCTACTAGTCCCACCCTGTGTGAGGTGTTTTCAGGCCTATATGTTAATTCAGCTTCCCCACTGTATCCAAAAGCCATCGTCTGGCGAATTAGTGGCTGATTAGGCCAAACCTTTTGTCTCTATAGCCCAATACACATGACTGTTGTAATGCCTAATGGCTATAATTAACTGAGAGAGCAATCAGGAAAAAAGTCTATTCAGATTGTGTATTCCAGCACAGTTGCAGGTCTTTAATACTGAATGATAACATTTACTTAAAGCAACATTTCAGGAGCCACAGCTTAAGCCAGGAATAGTCTCTGGGCTCCTGTCAGCTGTCAGTATGTAGTTTCAGTTCACAGGAGATAGCCACTCTTTAAAAAAGATATTGATTATCTTAGAAGATTAATACTACAATTTCAAACCAAATGTTGATCCTGTTAAAACCCCTTGTTACCTGTTGCTCCCATCACTGGATCCCTCATTGCTATAGTGGAGATCCCAAGGTTTCCAAAGATCCCAAATGTGTCCTGCTGAATTAAAGGGAAATGACATGTAGATGTTTTCTATTTGATGCAGGGGCGTCACCACTTTTTACATATTGGGGGTGGGGGAGCATAATTTGGTGTGGGGTCTATGACAGGCGTGTCATGCACAGAATGTTTCTTTTTTTTCTTCTTTTTTTTGCCGTAATAACAATGCTCCACCAATCCAAAACTACATACAGTGAAAAAACGACATTTTCACCTTTTTCACATTTATAGGCATATTTAATTAATTGCCACATTTTGCTATTGTTAATTAGGACAGGTATGAAGTACTTGACCAGACTATTAGGGAGAAATTCAACACTACAAGGGTCTATTATCCCAAGGTCTATATGATCATAACAAAACCCTGTGAAGGCTGTGTGTCATTTATCTAACTGACATGCAGCCCACTGCTTTTTGCTTGGCTTGCTTTGGGTTTTACATACCTTGTTTGTTTAGAAAACTACATTCATTTTGAGTAGAAAATAAGGTTTTGCTCAAACTGGCTGTATAAAAGCACAATTCAACACCACATCCACGTGTGCTGTATCGTCATCTCCTGCCCTGTGAGTTTTCAAGTCAAAATACTCAACAGAATTTGAAATTTAGCCCACTTTTGAGGGATTGCAGGCAGCTTGTAGTTCTGGCGGCAGCAGAGCAGTCGGCAGTGAGGATGTTTTCTCACTTTGGATTTACCAAAATAAAAGTGTCATTCGTCCTATAGATTCTCACATTTTCATCATAATATCGAACTGTCATAATGTCTATTTATTTGGTTTACTATGTAGTTATATTTTAGTTCATATAATCAAGTAAACAACATGTCACTTCAATATGAGTGTAGCTGCGTGTTTTATTTTGGTACAACGGCAGTTGGAAACTACTTTAATGTCAGCAATTGATGGCAATGGCCAGAATATAATAGTTAAGGATGCGACACAAGACAAGCCTTCTGTACCGCTCTATCTGTTTTAGAGGAGACACAACTCATCTTATTAGCCAAATATATCCTAAGAACAGGGGGAGAGAATAACGTATCTATGCTGCAACTGCAGTTAAATTAATTTTTTTAAGCAAGAAAAGCAGAGTTTAAAAAAATGTAGGGGTACGTGCCCTCAGTTTGAATGAGCATGATGCCTCTCTGTGAGTTTTCTGGCTCCTCCATAGTTTTTTGCCTTTTCAGATACTTTCCTTATACTGATTCACAAACAGGTGATTTTATGAATGCTCCAACCAGAGCTCCAGAGTGTAACCATTTCAGATTGCGTGTGTAACTCCAACCATAATATCAGATGTACATGGTATTACACAGGCTGAGAACACTTTTTTTAACATTTTTGCAGTTATACACTTCCTTTTGGCTAAAAACTGAAGTGTTTTCCAAGGGATAGAATGGAATTATAAATGGTTCTAAGTTGCAAGACCAAACAAGGATATTTACATGTCAAAACTGTAGAGAAAATAGAGCCAGCTAAATAGATTGTCGTTTCCACTTTCATGGAAAAAGTAAATAGACGTGTCCACAAAAATCATGTACAATAAAATGTAATATTTACTTTTAGAGCCTGAGTCCTTTTTGTCCATATATATGTAGTTTGATTTGTAGATGAATATAAACTTTTTAGAACTTTCTTATTCCATTCTTACACAAACTTTTTTTTAAATAGTGTTTTTGCAGTTAAACACTTCCTTCTGGCTAATAATTGAAATATTTTGCAAGGGAGAGAATGTAATTATGAATGGCTTTAAGTTGGCAAACCAAACAAGGATATCTACATTTTAAAAATGTAGAAAAATCAATGTTGTTCTGTTTTACACTGCAAGTACAGATTGTTAGATTCTTCAAGCTATGCAATGTTTTGTTTGGAAAAAGTAGCCTATATGGTAACTGATGTGTTCACGAGTAATTGACATTGTGGAGCGGACTTAATAACTTTATTTGTATAGCACTCAATACAGATAACAAAGTGCTTCACAATAGCCAATATAAAATACACTTAAAATACACACTCCTGCGACCACCTCGCGCTGTTGGGTGTGGAGTTAATATAGGCTATACATCAATGGTGTTGAGTGTGCAGTGAACTCTGCAGGAGCTCTTGTCATTCAGATTCAAGGGTGTCAATCTCCAGCAAGCTGGAGGCAGGCAGCTGACAGTCTTTGGCAGCCCACTCTTAAATAATTTTTAGGTCCAGAAAAATGATTGGGGGGGACAAATTACCTTTACTGGATATTGGGGGGGCGTGTCCCCCCTGTTTGTGATGCTTATGATTTGATGTAATGCTGCAGCCATAGAACAATGGCATCTTTGCTTTGAATATTTGACATAATATGAGTGTGATGTAGCTTCAGTGAAGCGCTGCACACAGCAGATACACAATATGGATATGATAAAGTCCTGTAATATGGGGGAAAAGTTTTTCCAACTTGGAAGGTACTTAAGGACAAATTTAATGGAAAATCAGGTATTAATGGATTAAAAAGGTAACAGGTAACACAAAGATTTGGTTGAACAAAATCACCAACACCTTTACAGACAGGAGTCTCTGTCATTAAGGAAGGCTGGATGATGAACTTCACTTAACCCCATCAGCCAGAGAGCTGCTCCCCTCCCTTGAAGTGCATGCTTCATTTATAATTTTCAGACTCTAAATAGACTAATGACATGGTAGCAAATTTCTGGGATGCTGTTTATTTTGGACAGTTTGTGCATTTTGTCAGTGAAGCAATAAAAATGTAGTAGTTATTCCCATTTAAGCATCAGCATCATTGGAAAGAGGCAAGAGTGTGACCACATCCAATAATATCCAACTGCAGCTTGTGTCTGCTGTTGTGTAAAAGGCTTTGGAATAGACTTGAATCAGAGCTATATTTATCATTAAAGACCGGCGTAGACCACGCTTGGTGTCACTGTGTACAAATCTTATGTGTCATCACTGTCTTTTGTGGTTATTTTTGCAGCACTTTAACTTTTCCTTATTTTTTCTCTTTCTTTTTTTTTCTTTTTCTCTTGTTTCACAGCTCGTCTGTTTGTAGAGACAGATACGTTTGGCAGTCGAGTGAGGATAAGAGGTGCAGAAAGTGGCCGCTACCTCTGCATGAACCGAAAGGGGAAACTTGTTGGAAAAGTATGACATAAACCAAACCTAACAGAACATTTTGTGCAATCAAATGTAAGCGTGCTTTACAATTAAACAAAATATTACAGAGAACAGGAAGAAGAAGACAATAAAACTCAACCACCTCTATAACCTAAAATTGATTGTATTTATCATCTATACCTATACCTATACTCTTTTCCCATACAGTTCCCTCATCGTACAATATAGAACAGACTGTAACATATACAGTTCATACAAAGAACAGTATGGAACAGACTCTAACTTACAATTCATACATAGTACAGTAAAGAGCAGGCTCTAATGTTTACAATTCATAAAAGCTAAGCTGAATAGGAATGTCTTCAGATTCCTTGCTTTCTTTCTTTGAGAGGAAGGTGGGTATAGGCTATCATATCACCAACAGCTACTCTCTTTGCTTGACAGGTAAATCTAAAAATCCTTTGTGATAATTTGAAAGCAAAATTGGATTTTGGTCGAGTGTTAGCTTGAATAGTTACATGGATTTGCTCTGTGCTCCTCTGGGCTGTTAGTCCAGAATACTGGATTTGTATCTCTCTCTTCACTTCTGTAGCATGTAAAAACTGATTCCAAAATTTTACCACTTAAACAAAACAGGAACAAAGCTGTTTAGATATATATAAAAAAAATACAACAAGTTCTGGTCCCCATTTTTTGAGGAAATTAAATTGCTCTTTTCATGTTATTTTACTACTTGAATTGGAAAGTAGATCCGACAGGTAGCATCAGCAGGAAAACTCTGGATAGTAACCTTTCACCAGCAAGAAATGACTTGATATTACTTTACAAATTATAGCAATTAGCTGGGGAAAATAGGTAACACCATTTGTGTGTTATATCTGCTTGGTGGTTTTGGTTTCTGTGCCAAAAGTGTTATTTTTAGACCTTCCTGGTCGCACTATTGAAGTGAATGGAGAAATATAAATATAGTATTCTGGATTAGCAGCCCAGGGGAGCACAGAGCAACTAATGAGGATATTTCACCACCATGTGCACCCATATCACAGCCAAGTAACTATATAACCTAACACTCTACCAAAGTTCAATTTTGTGTTTTAGAGTCAACTTGAAAGTTGCAGGCTATATTGGCTCCACGAATGGACAAACAACTCTCTAATCAACACTGTCAACTCCAAAAAAACTTGACTTGAAAAATCACTAAGTGACACTGGAAACTTTGCTGCGTACACTTAAAGATAAAATCAGAATCCAGTTATGAGTGGCCACTTTCCACTGCTGCTCCTTCAGTAGGCTCTCAGCCTGTGCCTGGGCTTCACCTTTTGAGATCTCACATCCGCCAAAATATGCGGCTCATACATAAGCTTCAGTCAGGCTCCATTGTCGCTTTAGTCTCATGGCTTGTCATTCATCCCGGGACATGATGTGCTGGAAAAAAAGAATTCTCTCAGGAGTCAGTGATAGATGCCTGCTCTTCTCTCTGTGAGTGGCCAACAGCTGACAGCACTGGGGGGAAAGTACCCTCCCATCATACCCCGCTAGTGTTTGGTCATAAGTCAACTCTCCACTTCCTTCATGGAAATGGAAAAGATGTATTCACATGTCTGGCTGCCACAAGAAGCCATTAATCCATTTTTCACCATCTTTTAGAAGTGGTGAAGCCGAGGCCTTGGTAACATCTGCTGATAGATAATGAGTAAATTTGCAAAATGCCTAAAGCCCCCCTGAGCCGATCCTGTCTTTTGTAGACTTGAGACGCGCAAGCCAACTAGATGAATTTACACTCTCTGATATATACTGTGTTGAAAAGAAACACAAATGTATGCCAGCCTTAAGTACATGCTTAGATGTGTTGAAAGTAACATCCCTTTGAAGAGAATGATATGCTGTTAATTATCCCAATATGCCAAAGTGTGTAATTATCATTTCCCCTTTATCGTTTAGATGTTTAAGAGGTTTTATTTGTTATGCAAGAAAACAGGCACGCAAGGAGGTGTAAAAAGGGAAATGAGGGTGCAACCTCTTTCTGCTCACATGGCATATGAAAAAAAATGGGCATAAATGGGTTGGACAGGAGAGTTGACTGCATGACTGTAATCGCACTTTTGATTCATATGACTTCATTGAAAGAAAGGAAATATGATCATAAATGTGTTCTCGTTTCACAAAATCTCAAAGTCACGCAAAGTTGAAAGTTAACCCCTCACTACCTGCTGCTCCCATCAGTGGGTTTGTCACTAGTGTTCAGATTAACTTTGTTCAAACCAAGACATTTATTGTAAATTCTAGAGGACATCCCAAGGCTTCCAAAGATTCCAAATATGTCCTGCTGAATTCCAGGGAATTGTGTGTAAAATGATGCACAAGACATGTAGATATTTTTTATTTGATGCAAGGCTGCAGCCGTAAAACAATGGCATCTTGGCTTTGAATATTTCACTCAATATAAGTGTGATTGGCTTCAATGAAGCTGCAACCAGCAGAATATATATGTGACATTGTCCTAATATATGGAAAAAAATGTCCTGTTACTTGAGGGTAAATTTGAGGGAAAATGAGGTATTAAGTGATTAATATAGAGCTAATATATTTCAAACACCTGATTCCTGAATGCCGTCATCCAGCGGTTTTCATTATGTGTATAATAAAAAAAACAAAAGGTTGTGCACTGTTCCCTGGGTTTTGCTTTCTGTTCATTCTAACTTAAGGCACCTTTCTTCGTTTCAGCCCAAAGGCCGCAGCAGGGATTGTATCTTCACAGAGATTGTGCTGGAGAACAATTACACTGCCTTCCAGAATGCCAAGTATGAGGGCTGGTATGTGGCTTTCACCAGGAAAGGGAGGCCCATCAAAGCTTCCAGGACGAGGGAGAACCAGAGAGAGGTCCATTTCATCAAGAGGCTGCACAAAGGCCCGCCTCCCTTCCCCAACACAGACCAAACCAAACACTTTGAGTTCATCCGATTTCCGACCACCCGTCGAGCAAAGCGGAACAGGAAATCACAAGCCTCTTCCTAACACGTGGCAAAGAAGAAAGAAGGACTTATGTTACTGTGAAATAGGAAGAAACAGATGTGATTTTATTTTTGTATATTTTTGATAGGTAAAAAGATGGTTAAAATGCCAAAAGTCTAAAGTAATATTACTGTAAAATGATCATATGTACATACTGAAAGAGAGTAAAGCAGATGGATTATATTTAATAGTCCTGTGTGTATGTGTTAACTGGCAGGGAAGGACAGAAATAAACATGTAGAGCATGATTATCATAAAACATCAGCATTTTACCTTTAGATCCTGGATCAGATGACTTCTTCTGTGGTACTGGAGCCAAAACAGAAGTACATAATGATAATTCATAATGATAACATAATGATAATACAATCAAACAGCAATTTCATGTATTGGTAATAGTTTTATTCAAGTACATTGTAATACATTCTAAGCAGGGCCAGATCACAGGACCATGGGGCCCTGGGGCTCAAACTTCATGCCCCACCCCTCCACCCCATCCCCTCCCATTGAAAATAATGAATATGTACATAAACAAAACTATACTTTTGTCAATAACTTAAAAAAAGAAATGAAAGTAAGGAGACTGTTTATTTCTGTTCTGTCTTCCCACAATGCATAAAAAAGAACAACAAAAAATTCAAAATGATGCAGACCTTTATTGATTCTTCTAACTCTTCTAACCATACAGTGAACAAATGGGCCCTCTGGTGTTTGGGGGCCCCTGGTGGTCTGGGCCTGGAGGTTCATGGCTTGTGTTCCCGGTCAGTAATCCTGCTCAGATTATAAGAAAATTACAGGCTTATTTATTTGCACAGATGGGCTTGTCTTAAAGCACAATTACTTGTCATTGAGGATGTAACAAATCCATGGTTCAGTTCAGACCTTGATTTTTGGGTTGTTTCATACATCTTTTTTTTTCTTTTTTTTTTTTTTGGGTGGGGGGTGGAAATGTTTCAATTAAATTTGAAGTTCTTCAAGAACATCATCATGTCCACATTCTCAGGTGACAGAGGCATTCTCTCTGGCAGTGGTGGCAGCAGGTGGGTCATGGTACCAGCTGCAACCGCAATCAACCCGCTGGTGTGGGCACTGTGAGATGGAAGACGAAACTGTGACTTGAGACTGTTGGTCCAACCTGAGACGTTGGTTCTGATTTCGGTCTCAGTTTCAGAATTGTTATGAGCCAAACATCAAAACATTACAGTCAATTCAGTATCATGTCATAAATCCTACAGTTGCATCAAAAATGATTCAACTTCCTCTGGTTTATCACTGACGCCTGGTTGTCATAAGCTTAATGTCCTTAAGGTTTTACCCATAGATTTTACAAAGGGAAAATAACTTTGACTTAAGACATATTTTTTTGCTCAGATTCACATTTTTAAGCACTGACTGACAGCGTGACCTTTGTGACAAAGTCTATTCATATCAACAACACAGGGCCGTCATAAAGTGGGGTACAGTAGGAATGATTTAAGGGGCCCAAAGCTACATAAGGGTCCTGGGTTTCCAGACAATATCTGGGCAATTGAGGTGTCCCCATGTGTTATGTGTCACTTGAGGGAAAAAAACACCATCATTAACAGAATCAGTGATGAAAAGATAGATTTTACACACTAAGTAAACTGCCCCCAAACTGCATGGTTGTCATTTCATCGGCCCCAGAATTCAACAACCCAGGAGTGGCTCCAGAGAGTGATGCCCATGGCACGCATCATATGATTTCTCAACAGACCAGCGTATTGCCGGGATTTGATACAATGTTATGACAGATCAAAAAGTTATTGGCACCTCAGCCGGTGGATGTAGCTCTTTTAATGAACTTGGCAAAGAATAAAGGTACGAGCATTAGACTGAATTAAGAGTGATCGTATGAAATGTAGCCGTGTTTATGTGACTGAAATGATATCTATTCTCTGCCCTTTTCTCCAGCCAGCCATTTTCCTCATTGATTTGATGAGAGCAGTGGTTGAACACAGCTTACTCAAACTCCAGCTCTGAGGTATATGAATAACATGAAGGTAACCAACCCCCTCTTACTCTAAAAAGTATGCAAATTGCATGCAATATTTGGTTTCTGGTAAGTCAGGGGGGCACCTGTGACTAGAGGGATTTCATTATAAACTACAGAATCCCATCAAACTCCTGCACAAAACAAAAAGGTTCCAAGAAATCCATTGCAACACGGGGAATATTTTATTTCTGTTACCTCACTCATAAAATGTTAGCATAATGACAAAATGTATAAGAATGACTGACTTTTCACTGCCCCCTCTCCACCTAAAGCAGGTTAAAGACAATGAATTCCTCTCCAAAACAAAAATCCTCTCAAATAATGTGATACTTTACTGATTGATTATTAGTAAATTCCATGGAAGTAG
>OMLF01010425.1:21928-41573 GCA_900302615.1 Holocentrus rufus
GTTCTGTTTCATTTAGGTCTAACAGAGCCAGGGTCCTGCTATTGTTCATGCTGGCTCACTGGAAAGACTCTGTCACACTTAAATGGAATAGAATCTTCATTTATGTCATTAGTAACATGTTTATTTGCTGTTCATATCAAAATGGTTCCTGTGAAAAAGGTCTATTGGTCATTCATCCAAAAGTTGGCATGCTGGTAGCCTTAATTGTAGACTTTAAAAATATAGCAAAAATATAGTCATAACAACTGTTACTACATAACACAGCAGCCAGCAAAGAAGCACATTTACATCAGTGAAGGCATGCCACCATTGTTAAAAAAAAACAACACAAACACAAATTTTATCTCAAATTTGACATGTTACCAGTTTTTAACTTGAACTTGACTAGGATTTTTGACATGTGGTGGCTTGTATTTTTAGCTAGGTATGTATACTATTCTGATGGCTTGTGCCTTTACTAATGCATTTTATGAATGACCAGCTAGCAGTATTCTGTCTCCACCTCTTTAGGCTGTTGGCCTGAGGGATCAGGTGTTTAATAAATAATTTAACCTGATGAATATCCCAAGCTGGGATTCTTACAGAGCCTAATAAAAGGATGTATGTACAACAAATTGATGTGCGGACTGCTCCTTATAACGTTGTTTCTGTCTCAGTCTAGCACCCACAAAGGGTTGTGTGTCCTCCTTCATTCTTCCATTGAACTGTATAGTGTCCCATAGTGGTCAAAATGCTGTTTCAAAGGCGTTTCTACCCTGACTAGAACATATTGAATCTCAGTCATTTTGAAGTGTAATGAAACCCTAAATCTTTTATGACAGAAAGCAAATGAGGCACAACTACATTACTGTAGCAAGGTGAAATTTTCAACCTCTAGATGGCAGCAAAATCTAGATGTGCTGCCTGGGTTTCATGCCCTGTTTTATGAACTGCTGTCTGGCACCTTCAGTTCTCAAATGTTATTGCTATTGCTACAAGCCTCCACCAGATGTTGCAGTGTGTTGTTATCCTTTTCTGACTACTTTCCCTTTATTTTGCTTCAGGTGTGTTTGGCAAAAGCGAATAGTGCCCCATCCTTAGATGCGGTGGTGGTTCAGGATCTGAGTCTGGGGGAGGGGCAGGAGGTAGAGAATGGAGACTCCCTGGAGGTGGCATACACAGGCTGGCTCCTGCAGAACCACGCCCTTGGACAGGTTAAACATTGACACCATGATTTTTCCAACTTTACCCATTCATATATTCAGTATCTTTTTGTTTCTCTTTCCTGGTGAAGTTGTTGGGCATGATGGCACAACAATCTTGGAATCTTCCATTCGGTTTTAGGTTTTTGACTCCAGCCAGAACAAAGACAAACTGCTACGGCTGAAACTTGGAGCTGGAAAAGTGATTAAAGTAAGTCAGTCTTGATTGTGAACACAGATTTTAGACAGCTGTACTGTATGAGACCAGAAGAGTCGCCATTTCTTAAAACTCATTCCTATGTTTTTATTTGCTTGTATTTTATCCTATTACTTTATATCATTGTTTTGACCCTCTATACTTATAATCTAGCCAGGGCTTTTTATTTTTGCCAGTTTAAATTTATTTCATTAAGTGTGATGTTTTCATTTCCAAGACCATAAGTCAGATTGATGTGAGACTTGCTATGCAGTTATGGCTATTCTTGCATATTTTGTGTGTCCTGATATGAGTGAGCACAGCTACAAGATGTATCATTCCCACAAGTTCAGTCACAATTCAGTCAGTGGTGCCTGACATAAGAAATGAAACCACTGACAAAAACCACTGTCTGTGCAAGCATTGCTAAAAAAATTAGTAGCCTATGCACTGACTACGTCATGTGTTTAGTTTGTTGCCTTGTTGTCATTGTTGTTTTCTCATTTCTGCCTTTCTCCTCTGTTTGAACAGGGCTGGGAGGAAGGGATGCTGGGAATGAAGAAGGCAGGCCGTCGCCTGATGGTCATCCCACCCAACCTGGCCTACGGATCCAAGGGAGTCGCCAACCGGATCCCGGCTGACAGCACGCTTATTTTTGAGGCAGAGATTCGACGGGTAATGCCTCCGATCAGAAAAAGAAAAAGAAAACAAAACGTTTTTTCTAGTTTCTTCCTTGTGAGGTATCAGTCAGACATGGCGCTAGAGGCACAGGTAGAGTGCAAAAACTTACACATGTATTATTGGCCCAGCATATAAAAATACATGGCTAATGTATAAACTGGAATTTAAGGCAAAAATAACAAAATTGTATCTATAACAAAACTGTTCCCAAGCATAACTTGTAAGTCATAAGGGGTAACATAACTGACTAGAGGAGACAACAATGATGCTGGGCCAATAATACACCTTAAAGTTTTTGCACTCTGCCTGTGCCTCTAGCGCCATGCAGCCTATATTGCAGCCTTGTTTGGTGGTTGCTGGTTATCACGTTCTCACTCACTACTGGACCAATTCCAAAACTTTTTGTTCCTATTAATCATTTAGACCCACACAGTGAGGAAAATAGGGCCCACCTTTAAAAATATCAGAATTACCCTTTAAATGTCTTACAATCACATGATCTATTTATTAGTTGCCAAAAATTCAGATTCAGAATTTCAAATATATAATTTCTGGTCCCTGAAAAAAATTAAAACCAGCTCCCCTTCTCTGCTGCAGGCGATGTGTTCTAATGAGCCCATTCCCGTTATATTAGTAGGGTCCAAACCAGCCACCTACTCTCTGCCAAATAAAACAGGAGACATGACCAACTTCACAGAGCTACAGGAATGCGCAGTAGATGACAAACAGTATATATCATCAACAAAAGTTTTTCTAAATGATATAAATAGTGATGATTAACATTAATCTAAGGTGCAAGGGCTCACCCAGGCAATCATATATCAAACGCTAAATAAAGAATATGGGAACAATGCTGTATCATTGAGTTTGTCTTATCTAAATGTGCGGCTGATTACATAGCTGTCACACTCCTCAGCTCTTATTTCTTCACACATCTCTCCCTCCTTTACCAACATTCACATTGCCACAGATGTGACTTCCTTCTGCAAAATGAGCATCCTTTCAAACTGGCAGTAAATGCATCTTCTCACTTGTTCCTCATCCCTGAGTATCCTGACAGCATACCTTGTATGTGTGGTCATGCTTTAGCAGTCTTGTGGGGCAGCTGCTGTTAGTAATGCCAGAACGTCCAACCAATCAGCAGTCAGTGGCTCATTAATAATGAATGGATGTCTCTAAAATGATTTGACGTTGGATTCTCGCAGGAAGAGGAGCTCTTGAAAAATTTTTTTTTTCATTTAAAGCATTTTTTGAACAACAGTTCATTATGTAAAATAATCAAAATGATGAAAATACCCAGGCCTTAAACTCAAATTACAGCTCAGATGCAGATAAGGCTCCATCCCCTTCAGCTGTTTGTTTGTGGTCTCAGGTGAAGTTTGCCAAGGACAGTGGATCTGATCGGGCGAGTGCCGGCTCCAGAGACTCTGCTGCTCCTTCCCCAGCTCCCTCTCCAGCACCCAGTATGGAGAACCTGGCCCCAGAGCTCCCACCACAGACTACTGCCTCAGGCCCAGGCAGACCAGGGTGAGGTGCAAAGCCAAGGAATTAGTTGAGGGCACTATCGTTTATTCTTTAGTCACATAAACTGATTTGTCTCCGACATTATTTTTTCAGGGAGCCACCGCTTCGTGCAAAGTCAAACTCCCTCAGTGAACAGTTGGCGGTGAGTCTCCTCTTTCTTCCCAGTGACGTCCCAAAATGAATCATTGCAGCTGTAATAATGAAAGCTTGTCATACTTTCACAAACTCCAGAATCCAGATGCTACCAAAGCCAAGCTGATCTCTCGCATGGCAAAGATGGGTCAACCCATGCTGCCCTTCCTGACAGGAGTGGCCAGCCAGCCAGAGTCAAGTGACTCTGAGCTTGAGGTGAGATGGAAGAATTCTAGATAAGGGGCTTCTACCATATACAGTACATATCAAAAGTCTTAAGACTCCTTCAGCCTTTCTAGTTTTGTTTGCCTTGATGCTTGAAATGAAAATCCATACTTGTGCACCTTCATTGGGATAGAGTAACTAGCAAAATAAATGGTAAAACAGTATGGAGAGGAACAAGAAAGTCTCCAGATACTAAGATATTTTGGGGAAAAATGTGCTGCTTTCTGCTCAAAGACAAAAGAAGATTCTGGAACTTAATCTTTAAACATGACACAAATCAGAATCACTCATAAAGTAATTAATGCCATAAAAGCATTTTGAAGAACAGGATCCCTTCCAATCTGAGTGGGCCTGAAGCCTACTGAAAATCAGAATGGCAGTACTTCGTACAGACTTACCCAAATTGATTCACAGCACAGTCAAAACTTGTCTATACGGGTCCAATAAAGGTGCTCTAGCTTTTAATACACAGTCAGAAATGAGTAGCATTTTATTTTTACCTTGATTGCTCGTTACTGTATCCAAATGAAAGTGAAAAATATCTTATTTAAAGGGTTTTCACTTCAAGCTTCAAGGGAATAAAAAGGAGAAAACTTGAAAATGTATGTAGATGTTTCATAGCTACTGTGTAATAAATCATTCAGAAGTGACATTGAGTGTATCCTACTATATGTGTGTGTCCAGGACACCAGTCTTTCCAGAGCAAAGGATCGGCCTGCTGCTCCGTCTCCAGTGCAGATCTCCACTGCTGCTTCAGGCTCGGCACAGGGTGAGTTCCCTTACACCTGCTGGACCAACAGGACTGCTCAGGTTTGCATTCCCTCTGTTGCTCAGGATTTTTTTTTAGGTTCATTCATGAAGAAGGGCCTCTTGCACTTCAGGCATTGGGTCAGTGCTCACAGTTAGGACGACAAGCTCAGTGCAGACTAGATACTCTGGGCTGTATCCTTGCAAAAGAAGGCACCAGAGCACTCCATCCATTATTACTGTTTTATTGGTGCCATGACTGTGATGGTGTGTAAACATAAGTAGTGAGTTGCTGTTATGAAAAATGTGTGAAATTCTTTCTTTTTTATATATATGAACAAATTTTCACATATCAAATACTTCTGAAGGAATTAGGAAAACCCCTTCTTTTCTTCTAAAGTCGATCTGTTTTACGATCCGGAAGACTTGAGAATGCAAACAAATCAGAGACAAATGACAACATTCCATGTTTATCAAATACTGACCCAACTGGTACCAAATAGCAATTTAGTAAGTTTGTGGTGTGCTATAGTGCATGAACAGTGGCACCACTGACTTCACATCCCCATATGACTGCCCGTGCCCACTCCCGCCTGCACCTTTGAAAAATAAACTCATACTGCCAACATGTGATGCGTTTCATGGTACATGTGGGCTGCCATGTTCTGAGTGATGCAAAACAGAAAAAAAGACTACAAATGCCTTTCGCTCAGTGTGTGTGATGTCCAGTCTTATATAGTGTGTCACCAGATTAGGTTGTCTGTTAAATCCCATTTTTCCCACAGTGCATCCTCACCCTCAGACAGCTCCGCCTTCCGCCTTACTACCTGTGATGACCACTGTTGCCCCACAGCCTGGGATGCCAGGCAGCACTCACGCCTTTCAGGTGAGAATTCAGCGTATTTCTCTCTATGTTGCTAACTTGGTTTGAAAGATGACAGCTCTTTATATCAGTCTGTTGTGTTGTTTCATAGCCTTACTCCTACACACAGACCTCTGTGGCTCCTTCTCAACTGCAGCCTGTTGGCCAGGTCTACCCAGCACAAACTGTCCCATACATGGGTAAGACTACTGAATTCATTTTTAGGAAAGCCAATATGCTCTAACTGGACCGTGTATTTAGAGCCCTGCATTTCAGCCGGAGCCCAACGGGCCCCTAACAGACGGTATTCGTGCCGGGCTTCGGGCCAATTTTCATGTCAGTAGCTGGGACTCGGGCCAGGTCCTGGCCTGCTTTATGCGTATCAATTAAAGAATCTACTGACAAGCGACACATAGTGATAAGCTTTAAGTGTTAGGGTCTCTGGTCCGGATTCGGGCTGAGGCCAATATTTGAGGCCCTTGCAGGGCTCTGAGTGTATTATCTTTTATGTAACATGTCTTTGTAGAATATTTTGATGTCATGAAATTGAGCCATTGTGGTATCTAACAGAAAAATCTACTCGAAAAAACTAAATATGAGGCGTTACAGACTCAGTCATTGTAGGTTGACATCATCAGAGTATCAGCAGTGTGACTCTGATTTTGTTGTTTTGCCTAGGCTCTGGTGATGTGACTTCCTTCTTGATGACTGAGGCTCGTCAGCACAACACAGAAATCCGACTAGCTGTTGGTAAAGTAGCAGATAAAGTGGATCAGTTGGCCTCAAAGGTACGCACATGTTCATTCTTCAACTTTAATGTAATGCTTCAAGAGAGACGAGATGTGACGTGATGTGTGCACTTCATGCCTGTTTTTGTTTTGAACAGATGGATGACATTCAGAGGCAGGGAAGTCTCTCCATGGGCATGTCTAGTATGTCGATGGAAACATCCATGATCATGCACAACATCCAGAGGATTGTCCAGGTGCAGTGCACAGACTTTTTGAGAGGCTCCATTACAGACACTTTTCTGCAGCTCAAATAATGATCATTGTTCATATGTTGTTTTTTTTGTTTACAAGATGGTTCATCAAGGCACTCAGGCTTGTCATTAGCTGTGACTTTTTTTTTTTTCAGGAAAATGAATGTTTAAAGAAGGAGGTGTTTGAGAAGAGCTCTCGTATTGAGGAGCAAAACCGCAAGATTGGGGAGCTCATCAACCAGAACCAGAGGTGAGTTCCCAAACATGAAGAGTCATGTAGTCAATACTAAGTATGATGATGGGATAGAATAATACCCTATTCATCCTAGAGTGGAAACTGCAATGTTAAAGCAGCTCGGACACATAAGTCAGTACACTAATGAATAGCAAACTATGTACTTGAGCTAATAAAAAGTCTAAAAAGAGTGGAGTATACTGTATATGAATAGAGACAGAGCACAGCATGTCATACTGGAGCTATTTAGAAAAGGCTTTTTAAATTTATAGTTTAAGTGTGCTCTTCAGTACATTGGATTTAGAAATTTAGAATAGCTCAATATTGTTGGTCTCACACCGAGTGATGTTGGCGATGAAACCGCATCACAATTGTGAAATCTCATGTGTATGTCGCTTTGGATAAAAACATCTGCTAAATGCCAACTGTAACTGTAACATTTACCAAAGAAAAAAATGTAACAGCTGTCTAATGTCTTCATGCTGTTATTGTACAGGTACATGGAACAGAGCAACCTGCTGCTGGAAAAGAGGAATGACTCCCTCAAGTCCTCCAGTGAACAGAACCAGGCAAGACTACTGCAGGCCGAGCAAGATAAGGTGAGCATGAAGTCAGGAGGTGTCTCCCGTCATGAAAATGGAAGGGTGGGGTCTGGGACCATGAATTGGTCTCTATTTGTTGATCTGTTTGTCAGGTGCTTCATTGTGTTTTCACACTGTGAACAACATGATCATCATGCCACCAGAAGTCCACTCATTTCTCAGCAGGCTAATTTAACCCATTGAAATGATGGAGCAGTATGAAGGGCAGTACCAAAGCTGCAAAAATACATGATTTGACTGTTGAAAACTCGTGGCTGCAGACTACTATGTTGAATCGGAGCCTCCAGCAGTGTGTCCAGAACAAAGCAACACAACTCAACGATAGTTTTGATTGAATGAAAAGCTACACTTGCTCTATAGCTATGCATCTAGAACTGTCAACATATGTCATATGACATTTTCTACCATTCTAAGTGTCTCGAAAATCAGTTTCCCTGCTTGAAATGATCCCTGCTTGAAAATTAATTATTTAGTGAATGGGTCACGGCATGACTGTATCAAATATACAATCACCTATAATGTGCTCAAAAAGGCCAGAAGGATAAACAAACAATGCAGGTGGCCCTAAAAATGTATTTATGTTTATGTGGAGCAGATTTGAAGCTATTGCCTGTCTTACATCTGTATCACTTGTTACTGACTGATTATTGCTACTTTGTTTTGTAAGAGAGATGATAATTGATCAGGTAGGTTTGGATTAGGAGTTTAAGATTGCTTGCATTGCTGTCCACTATTCTAAGCAATCTTCACATAAGCTTTTTGCTTTATGGATACACTTCATATTCTCAGCTTTTCGCAGACTTCTATTTAACCAGTCTCTGTGGGCTTTTTCAGTCCTTAAGCCAACAGTAACCGTTCCACTCTCTGCCAACTGTGCTCTTCCTGGTTGTCGGTATGAAGATATCTAGCATTTACTGCACTCTCTCTTCCCAGCATGCAGTGCCTGAGGAGCTGGGCTCGGGCCAGGTGAGCCTGTTTTCCCTCTCTCCTGCTCCCAGACCCAGGTCAAATAGTAAATTGTTTTCTCATGAGAGATCCAGCAAAGAACACTGAGACAATCAGCAATATGGCAGACCAACAAAGAACAACAACGTACATTCAGAATGTCAAACAAAGAAGGAGATCAATCAAAATGACATTAAATAGACGATAATGTAAAATCTCCTGTATGAAGCACCGGTTCAAGTCAGTAGCCTCATGGGGTCAAACATATGGAGGACCAGACCTGACTTATTTGGAATGACATGAATAAATAAATAGGTAAAAGGCTTGAAAAAACAGAAATATATGAATAAGTAAATAAACAAACAAATAAAATTCACAAAGAAATTGGGAAAAAATATATTAATGTGTTATTTAATTTGATATTATTTATTGTATATTGTATTGCTACCTTATTGCTGAGATTTAATTTCCTCGCGCAGGATTTATGTTCCAAGAGGATTTGCCTCAGGGCGTGACCAAGTTTATTTATCTTAGACATGTAAAATATGGGGATGTCAGTCCAACCCGTATGGATTGTCACAGATTTGTGATTTGCCCATTAAGGTCACAACACTTAGTAGGTGAGTAGAGTAAAAATGCAGTGCCCAATCACAAATATGAGACAGTCCATAAGGGTTTGATTGACAGCTCTGTAATTTGCATATTGAAGTGGAACTAAGTAATTTATATATCTACTTCCCAATTTTTTTCAAGCATTTTATTTATATTTATTTAATTTAAGTTAGGTCTAGTCCTCCATACGATTCTAGTCTAAACAAAGCACAGACAGCTCCTTACTGAGTCCGACGCAGGATCCTTTTGCATCATGTAGTTCATAGGGAAAGATAACAGACAATAGCCCTTTTTCACAGCAGCCATTTTGACAGTAATAGCAGGGTAAACACAGGTGGTAATAAATACATTATTGACATGATCTAAATTGTTCTAATGTGGTCAATGTCTCCAAAAAGGCTTAAAAACAAAACGTTATCAGAATTATCTCTGCTACTGTTTGACCTAGATCTGACCAGCAACACCATCCTGCTTAAATCGCACTTCACTGACATTGTAACTAATTTCTCCTTCCTTTTTTTCTTTTTTCCTCTGTTCTCCTTCCCCATCAGTCATCACTCACCCACCATTTTCCTCCCACAGGATCATGCTGCTTGCACCAGTAACACCTCATCCTGGCCGTCACCATTTTGTTCGGCTGTCTCTGTCTGGGCTGGGCTTTTCTGCAAACAAACATCAGTAGCTCTCGTCCATTTCCCCCCTCTCTCTGTCTGCATCTGTGCCTCCATCAGGTTCGTCTGACCGAGGATCTGGCTTCATCCACGGCCCGGCTGTCCCAGCTGCAACTGGAAGCCTCCTCTCACCAGCAGAAGGCAGTGGAGCTGCAAGCTAAACTCAGCTCAGCTCTGCAGGACAGTGAGAGCCACTGCCAGCGCATTTCTGCCCTGGAAACACAACTGGAAGGTTTGTCTTGATGCCATCTGGAAATGACCAAAAATTGAATTTGATAATTTCCTGCTCTTGATGCGTTTATGAATGTGTCGTTGATTTTCCGGCCTCTAAATAGCATGTAATATAGCATGACAAGCTCCAGGAGTCAGATTCACAAAATTAAGTTTAAAAAAAAAAAAAGAAGAAGAAAAAGAGCTTCAGTGCCACTTTTTCCTGACTTAAGTCTTGAGGCAAAATGAGATTCTCAAATAAAGATTTGTGTCCTTTGTCGTGTTTCTAAGTAAGAAAAAAAACGTAGGCATGGTATAATATTCTTGAAATGAAGGTTATCAAATTTGTTCTTTTATTTTTTTTAACTGTAAGACAAGCCTTCACTTGTCTTAAAATTTCTGCAGTAAAAAATTGATTTCATATATTAAAATATCACTCCACACTAAATAACTTTTTTGAATTTTAAACATTATTATACTGTCCATATTTGATGAATAACAATAATCCTGTGTTTATAATATATATAAATATATATATAAATATATAATGTTAACTAATAATCAGTCCATGGACACGAGCAGGCTGTTATGTGAGAGCTGTGTTGCCAGTTAAGGCCAGCTATACCCCCTCCAGTAGGCGGTCAAACAGCACCAAAGGTTAGAACTGAGGTCAAAACCAAGTCATCAACGCTGTCTAGAGATGATGAAACCTGAAAGTGAAACGCCTGGAAATAATGAAAATATGTATAAATACGTTACTATATGGTAAGCAGAATTCCTGTTATTATCACAAAGCCCTCTCTCTCTCTCTCTCTCTCTCTCTCTCTCTCTCTCACACACACACACACACACACACACACACACACACAAGTTATGCAATAGTTACTAATAGAATTACATGAAATGGCTGGTTAACATGGGAAAAACTGAAAGGACCACAGTGCCATGTGACATTCCAACTCAAAAAGATCTGATGCTTGCTGTGAAGACATCAACAGCATGTCTGAGAATCTGGATTAGGGTTCGCTGTATATGCTTTTGAACTGGTCACACTTTATTTGGACTTTTTAATGTTAATATTCAACTTAGCATCACCTTTGTATCATGAGTATTTCCTGTGGAGTATCCATGAGTATTTTACATATGAGTATTTCCATCGATAGACTTTCAGTTGACTTTTAACTTAATATCAACTTTGTATCACTTAGGGTTATGGTTACAGTTAGGGTTGTAGTTAGGTTGATACAAAGTTGATACCAAGTTGATGACAGTTCAATGTTAATATTGGACAGTCCAGTGTTACCTTTGAATTTTGACCATTGTCATGTCAAAAGATTCCACAAAATTCTGTGTTTTTTCCCATTATTGTTATGGTGTAAAAAGTCTCTGAAACAGCATTTAGAGTGTAGACACACGATGTATACATTGAAACCCAATATCATAATATTGAATATTGTGTAAATGTTTTTTTTCAAAATGTCACATAATCAATTCAGGGTTAGAGCTTGCCATAGACAACCAGCGTGATATTGATGAGTTCTACAATAAATATGTAAGCACACGAACAGCGTGACATCCATCACATCATTGCTGCTTCAGCTCAGCCGGTCAGCCAAGCCAAGTCCTGGTCTGACCTTCATGTTCATGTGAATGTTTTTCAGAGCTGAAGGAGGCAGCAGACAGGGCCCAGGCTCAGTATCGCTCCGAGAAACAGAAACGCAAAGAGACGGAGCTGAGAGTCAGCAACATGGAAGAGGAGCTGCAGGACCTCAAGACTGACAAAGACAGTCTGGAACGAGTGAGTAGCTTGGAAAACCTGGTTTGATGTATTAAGCTACAAATCCATCCATCTCATGGTTTACTAAAATAAGTCTAAAAGACTAAAAAGGGGGGAAATGAGGGGGTCCACTTAACGTTTGTGCCCCAGGGCCCCAGGGTCCCATAAGCCAGTCCTGCTTTTTAAATCTTATTTTTGAGCAATTTCACTGATGTTCTTACCCAGAGTGACTTGTAATGGGTCCGCAAGGGTTAAAGGAAACATAATTTTTGTAGGAATCTGACTCAGGGTGTTTCAGTCCACTAGGTTGTTTTTCATCATGTTTACTTTTGACTTACAAATAAGTCTGATTTGAATAAAAACTGAAGTGTGACAGTTTGAATGCAGGAATGCCTGCAAATCCCATCAAACAAGTGGGTTCCACTGTGTTGCAGATGCTGTTGGACAGGAAGAGCAAGTGGCAGGCCGAGCGCCAGCGTCGAGACGAGGAGGTCGAGGACCTTCGGAAGAGCAGTCAGCAGGAGCTGGACAACCTGCGAGCTCAGCTCCGCAAGGCCAGGACCAGCACCGATAACGCCGCATCCCAACAGGTAACGCCAAGGGAGAAGGTACTGTACTCTGTCACAACTGATGACCTGATGGTCATCAGTCAAAGAACACACAGGTTCAGTGGTTAAAGTTCCTACCATCTAACTTCTCCTAAAATGACTCGTTGTTTTTAAAAAAGGAAAAAAGAAAAAAAATTCCAAGACTGTATTTCAAATACACATGCTACACTGTGTAAATAAGACAGCTTCAGAGGTGCTGTAAAGTTTATTTTTTCCACATTGATGGAGCTAGGCTAATGACTCGAACCAAAACAGAGTATTCCTTTAAGTATCTACATTGACTTGCTCAACTGATGCAAATTTGATATTTGAACAGTTGAATATAAGCACTGGAGAGTGCAAATAAATTGTGACTGAGGTTTATTCTAATTTTAAGTTATTCTGGACAAGAATGTCAGCTAAATGCCTCTATTGTAAGGCGTTATATACATGGGCAAGGCAAGGGAACTTCACAGAAACACACACAGACACACACAGAAACACATACAGACCTCTGCAGGCGGGCTCAGTTTCATTCCACTGTGGATTGTTGGGGTCCATGCATTCAATAGTGACGGATCCCTGTTCGAGAGTATAGCCAGGGTCACAGGAGAACTCCACCACAGCCCCCACTGCCCATGTGCTGTCACTGCTGGTCAGGTTGCCATACTTCACAAACGGCTCATAACAGTGTCCTGCCGCAAAAGCTGCAGAAGGGGAAGGTGCGTGGTTACCATGGAGATGGCCAGAGGGTAGAAAAGGATGCTCTTTTATCAGTAAGCACACAGAAAGTGAGGGCAAGCATATCTATTGGCTAAGAGACTGTCAGATTTTAAACTGAAATGTCTGAAGGTAGTAGCCTTTATACTTTAGCTAAATGGCCCGTAAATTACTGCTCCTGCTGATGCACCTTTTCATCACTGCAGTTGCTCTGAAAGCCTCCCTTTACCATTTCACATTTCTCTGCCATCCAAATTGCTTGTGGAAGCATTTGGCTAGTTGGCAGAAGTCACTTTACAACATTAAAGCTTTTGATCTAGGATATTGTTTCACACATTATCTGTTGGACTTATTCATTGTAGTAAGTGGGCTTAAAGGATAATTCTGTTTTTTTGTTTTTTGTTTTTTTTAACCTGGAGCAGATTTTCTGGGCCTATCTGGGTCTAAATGATTAATAGGAACAAAAAGTTTTGGAATCGGTCCAGTATTGAACGAGAGCGCTACAACGGGCAATCGTGAAACATGGCTGTAACGTTATCCGATGGGGCAACAGCATCAAAGTACGTCCACTAAAACTGCTTGTCTTGCCACTGACAGGCTGAGATTAATATTATCAGTGTCTGACAACATTATGGAAAGCGTCCCTTCAGAGATAAACATGTGTAACAGAAGTCTCATTCAAAGAGGAGCCTCGCTCTAAAATCTCGCGGGTGGTGAGTTGTTTCAGGAAGACAACTGTGTAAACACAGAACCATCCAGGGAAGAATGGAATCGTTAGTGGTTACAAAGCTGGAGCTCGGAAAGCACAGTTTAGTATTATCTAAAGACAAAATACATAAACAGTGGTTTGTGTTTGCACATTTCTGAGTTGTGCCAACAGAATGTCGTGCCTCTTGTCGCACAGATTTAGACTACCATCGTTGGACACACTGAAGCTGTGGCTAGTTGTGCTACAAATGGATGCTAACACTCCTGTCTGGACACTGCGCCTCGCAGACCACCGGGTCTGCAGCGACTATTTGGACTGTTTGGATCACTACTGCCAGAGTTCCTATACCATTGCACTTTGCCTACAGAAAAGCGCTGTTCCAAGAGTGGAGAGACCTGCTGCAGACAGAGTGAAGGTAATGTGCACTGAGTGTCAGCACTTTTCATAACGTTGTCAGACACTTATAATATTAATCTGAGCCTGTCAGTGGCAAAACAGTGGCAGTGGCATTTTTAGTGGACGTACTCTGACACGGTGGGGTTGCCCCATTGGATTACACTACAGCCGTGCTTCACTGTTGCCGGCTATAGCATTCTCACTCGATATTGGACCAGTTCCAAAGTTTTTTGTTCCTATTAATCATTTTGACCCAGATATAGCGGAAAATAGGGTCCAGATTGAAAAAAAAAAACAAAAAAACCCCCCCATAATTATCCTTTTAAAGTGGTAAGCTCTGGGCTCCACATTTATTTATTTATCATATGATACACAGATGGTCAGTGCATCTCTAGGTCAAACTAAGTGCAGTATGGGCCTACTGCATGTGAACGCAAGCTTAGTATTTTGAATTTAATATACGAGATAAAACAATTGCAGGGTCACTAAACCTCTGATTTTGTGTCTAATTGTGTTTAATGGGGATTCCTAGTCTAGATTGAAGCAGTAAAGCTTTTATTACTTGGATGTAATCTTTTTTAAAAATTTGTCATTATCTTCAACAGTGATGGTGGTATTCTTTCTGTGGTAACCGTGGCACATACCGCTCAACCAGTGTGAGGAGTGCTTTCAGCAGCACTCAACCAGATGGTTGTTTTTGAAGTAGCAAGGTCACATCCTATGATATAAGATGTAAAGCATGGCACTAACCACATGCCATATGCACGGACATCACTGTGTGATGTTTTTTTTTTACTATTAGCCTATTATTTTTTTAACATAAAAAAACAACATGAAAGACATAATGTATTGTCACAGCACAAAATATATACACACTGACATGAGATCACCATATAGACACAGTCATACAAACCAAGTGAGACATGGTGTAGTTAAAATAATGATATAGTGGGGACCATAAATGATATAATGTCACCCACTGCATCACTCCAGTAGTTCAGTAACTTGACATGGGATCATTAAAATTAATATAACTTGTAACATGCGTTTAATAAATAAAATTAATTATAAAAACTCAAGCAAATATTATCCTATATGGTGAAATCTTTTCAAGAAAAGTGTCAGGCTCATAGCATGAAGAATCAACATTTATCCAGCATGAAGGAATGAATGAATGAACAAAAGGATGAGGGATTTAATGAATGAACAACCATGAATGAGGTAAGTGATTCACCAGTGTGTGAATGGTGTGTGTTTAAAATCGGGGTTAGAGAGAGGCCAACAAAGCTGTTATGCAGATGGACTGAACAGCATTACATGCTGTTCAAGGCCATAATGAGGTCCATCAGAAATATGCATGGCTTCTCCCTTGGGACCTAATCCCATTTGCTACACTGAACTGGAGGCCTAAGCAGATTACATTGATTCCAGCGGATAATGGGTGAATATTCTGCGGTGGTGTTTGAGATGGAAGAGAGACATGCAATGTACCTGAGGGTGGTGATAAGTGGTGAGAAGAATGTGAGGAAAAAGGACTACAATGGGAGGAAAAAAAACCTCACTGATATCCAGCACTGGCCATTAAGTGAGTCCCTGACAGCTTTATATTTTGCTTGAAGCTTAGTGTAAAATGTATAATATGGACAATAATGGAGGGATTTATGCCTGTTGTAGCTACAAGTAACATATCATCTTGAAATATGACCTTGTTGATTGGATTTGAAAGACCGTGTTTGATTCTATGATATATTCCCATTTACTATAATTAAGAATGGAGTATAAAACCAGCTTTACTGGAGAGGTGCACTGTAACAGAGAGCCACCATATAATGGCTACAATAGAACATGAACTGGCCTATGCTATAAAAGAAAAGAGAGAGAGAGAGACAGAGAGAGAGAGGCGCAAGGCAAGGCAAGGCTTCGATTTTTAGAGTTGTGCCTGCAGGGATTTCACAGAAACAAGACATTTTCTTTTGAGGTGACAGTTTTGAGAAGGGAGGTATTCAAAGATATCAGGAAGTGATATTTAGTTCCTTTTGGAATGGAATGGTGGGATGGGAAACCTTTTACACATTTCAGAATTTTTTACAATATCAATTTTCAATTCAAGACTTTCAAAATATCATTTTGGGCAAGAACTAAAGAAATAGTGAGCAATTACAAGGACTTGAAAGACTTGAAGTATGTTGTGGTGTAACAGATTATAATACTGTTTCAAGTATACATTTATATTTATGAGCTCTTCTTGCCATATAATCATCAAACAAACATCACAAATTTAAGTAAAGATTTTTATGTAAAAATCCAGTCCCTACCCACTAATACAGACACTGTAGTTCATCACTCTGTGTGCCTGAGTGAAATTCTGATGTCATGGTCACCTCTCTGCCAACAGGATTGAAGTGAAACTAAAAAGCATAACACAAACTGTGTCCTTAACATCAGTAAGAGAGCACTCTGTCCAGACAAAGCTACACTCACCAATATTATATCTTTAGCCTCTCTCACCCTTTTGAATCCTCAATCCTTTAAGAGTGATGAGTTTGAACCTAGCAGTAATGTGGTTTTATTTACTTCATACTTTCTAAGACCACATTCACTTCACATTAGAAGAAGTGTGAGAGCAGTCTGATGCAACTTGCAAGCATTCATGTGGTTAACTCATCTGAATACCTGCATCCACTCTGGCAATTGTGTGGTCAGCTATTGTAGAGCTCCTTCTTGTTATCATATGGTATTTTGAAATGAACCATGACTACGATTACCTTATTCTAAAAGACGTTGAGGATCTGGGACTGCTGACATCAGCGGAGTTGGTACCATGTTTGCTCCTTGTGTTCACATGTTCACATGCAATTATTGACACCAAGTTAGATGAACTGGAGCCCACTAGAAGGCTGATATGAATGTACTGTCCCAGCAGTTTGTAAATGTAAATGGCATAACCTGAGTGATAGTGTCCATGTGTAAGCACTGAAAATGAATAATCTATCACACTGGTGCCTACCTTGGTACCTGATGGCAATGCCAGTGGATGTGCCTGCAGCGTCTGTAGTCAGCTCAATGAAGAGATGCCTGGAGGTACTGAGAAGACCTTCATTGGGCAGGTACTCCACCTCATATGAATCATACAGGGCAGGCGCATCTATGCTATTGCCGTTCTTGATTAGCAACCTAGAAGAAAGACATCAAAGAATAATTTGGGTAACTGAAGAAATCTGTCTAGTTATCTAATGAGGGTAGATTTTACATTTAGAGACGTGCCACATATTTCGGAGACTGTACTGTTAGTCAACTTAGCCATTAAGTGATAAGAACACAGACACCAAAACTGTCCATATCTTCTCAGTAGATCATCAGCTCCCAGGTTCCATACTAACACTAAAGTATTCACTATGTTGAGTGATAGCAGCCTCCATGGTAACTCTTTAGCATAAAGGCTGAGTGACTATAGGCTCCATTCTAGCAATTAATCATACATTATGCTTCATAATAGTAGGTGATAAGCATTATCCAAAGTAATGACAGACTTACATGGCCTGTAGATTCATACATTTAAAAAATGAAATACCATTAAAGGAATTCTCCAAAGTTTTGGGCAAAATACCCTTATCCACACAATGTATCATATGTGCTACACAGTAATGAATAACATGTCGTGAATTTTTTTTTTTTGTTCAAAACAAGAGTTGTTTTCGGATAAGTTAGATGGTAGGAACTATAATGGATGAACACATATGTTTAGCGGTTATCGTTCCTACAATCTAACTTCTCCTAAAATGACTTGTTTTATTTGAAAAAAAATTCCAAGATGTGTATTTCAAATACAAATGATACACTGTGTAAATAAGACAACTTCAGAGTTGCTGTAAGGTTTCTTTTTTCACTTGGACAGAGCTAGGCTAATGACTCCTGTAGACTTCAAGTCTTTATGCTAAGCTAACACGAAATGCTAAGTATTGAACATCTTGTCTCAGTCTCGGTAAAGGGTATTCTAAAACGCTGAAGTATTCCTTTAACTTGATATAACTGCTGTGTTCAAGTTTAGTTTTTGCAACTATTTAATTTGGGAAACTGAAACCAACCTGGTGGTGCTAATAGTGAATGGTGGGTCTATAAAATAAAGAGTGTTGTAAATTTTGAAAAAGACTTTCAAGTTTCAGTTTTTGCATGGCATACTTTAAAATGAATTTATACAGACGGATATACAGTATGCATACTTTATGGTTCAGGTCTATAGGGATAGTGTTTGTGGTTTTGCAAGAGATGTATAGGGGCTAGTCCAAAGCTTTTTCTGTTGTGAAAGCAGATATAGCAGCTGATAACACAAGAAGAAAAAAACTAAATGTGATTTCCTTCTTTTAATCTCTCAAGGGAAAATGTTCCAAACTGTTTTATTGATACCAGTCACTTCATTTATTTCATTGAAAAGACAGTATATTTTGTTATACCTTCACCTTTTGCAATACGCTCTCCTCTCCTATTTCATCAATCCTCTGTCTAACCCTTGTTTTCTGAGAAAAACCCCGGTTTCCTTCAAAGATGTGAGGACTAGGTAGTGTATAACAGCACCTAAAGAAGACTAAGGAGCTGCTCGTTGCTTGACAAAATGGATCATTCAGCTAATATCCCCCCTGCGGCTATTCTTTTTAGTCCTATGTAACGAGAACCTCCTTCTGATAAAATGACACTCTACTGTCACTTCTGTGAGCTGCACCGTCAGCCACTTCCTTTCCTGTGGAGTCGTCATAAATGATGGTCTTAAAGAGATCTCAAGGGGTTGACTAAGCATAAGTCACTAAGCATAAAAGACCTGACTATTACACACAAGTGAAGATTAATGCACAAGCAAAGAGACAGGCAACATATCACATTTAACAGAGCCCGAACCACGAGAGAGTTGTTCCAGGGGCCCATGCTAAATAGAGTGTAATTGTATGAGAAATGAGGGCTGCTAACAAGAGTAATAAGTTGATTTAGCTGAAGACCACTCTGCAGTTCAAATGATATAGGTGTTTTCAAGGCTGATGCCAGTTATGACTTTTTGGATAAGAGCTGCTGATATATAGCTTTTTTTTTTTTTAGCTAATATTTAATATTTTTATATTTGACAGCCTTCCATGCCAAAAGTTTCCAAATGCTCAATGTTTTCCCAAGAATTCTATCCTGCTCAGGCTGCAAAAACCTCTGAAACAGCATTTAGACACACTAAACCCAGACTAATGACATTCATTGAGGGTTAGCAGTTTTTTTATGTTGGAGTGACACCCCCCCCACAACCATCCACTAATTCAATTGTAGGGAAACTGAGATATATTAGCCCATTAAATGAAGAATTCCCAGACAAGATTACAGTTACAGTTACAGTTACAGTTATCATTTAGCAGACGCTTTTATCCAAAGCGACGTACATCTGACAGTTCAGAACAATACAAGCGAGGTACTAGATGGAGACCACAACAAGAGTAAGTGCTACAAAGCTAAGTTCTGGTCCCGTAGGACCTGGCTGCTGTGAGGCAGTGCTATACAGTGAGTAAGTGCTACAAGAAGATGCATAGAGTGCATAGAAGATTATTGAATAAATTAAATGAAGAAACCATGACCGTTAGGTATTCCAGACTGTTTTATGCAGCAGTGGCCAGTGAGGAACC
>OMLF01010429.1:0-24633 GCA_900302615.1 Holocentrus rufus
CGCGGCGTCAACCTGCGGGAAACGCTGAATCACCTCGCCCTTTCTATACACGGGCGAGATCTCCGTTAAACCAAATGCACTTAATGTCAGCCGACAGCAGGTGCAGGGGCACTTACGATCTGACAGAGACACTTGTTCTCGTTCACGAGCTTCTCTAACGACAGGTTCTCGATGATGTCTGCCTCAGCCAGCGCTCCTTCCTGGTCCTGTTTGTTGGCGAGCCTGGACGGCAAAAGAAAGCACAAACGTCAGTGATTGCTGCTGTGAAATGACTCAGTAAGTCATTACTCAGTCAGTTACTTAATGACCCTTTTAGTGGTAAAATATTCTAACTTTAACTGCTTAGAAACAGCACATATAAAATGACGTAATAGAGTCTAATTCCATTGTTTTGCTGTGGGAAAATATTTTTTATGTAGAGTATGCTTAATAATATCCATAAAGGCTTTCTTTACTGTGATTTTAGGCATGACATGATGCAAAGCTCCCATATACATTTTATTACAGCTACCAAAACATGTGTACTGACTGAAAAGTGTTCTTCAAAGTAGATACTTTATAGAATAAAAACAAAGGGAAGGGGCTTGCATGGCATCCAATGAAGCGCAGCCAGTCGTGCTTTATGGAGAATATCAGCATGATTGAAGTGTTCTGGACCAATCAGGTTGATTGTCTGAAACTACCTGTTACACAACCATTCACCCAATATGGTTCAAGTATACTAAGCAAATGGAGTGAAAATGTCAAATAACGCGTTGTCAAATGTCAAATACTGAATTTCATGGGGAAAAAGTCATTCAATATTGAATAGTTTGAGTAAAGATCTGATGTGCAGTGAAGGAAATAAAACCTAAAACATCATTACAGAGAAGATTAAACAGTCACGGATTAGCTCTTTTACTGAGCCAACACTTTTACAAGTGTAGTCCCCTGTGGTGGCACTCACACGAGGACGGGCTTGCCAGCGATGCGCGGGTGCTGCAGGACCTCGGCCATGGCCTCCCGCGTCTCCTGGATCCGCTGCACGTCGCTCGAGTCCACCACGAACACCACGCCGTGCGACTCCGAGTAGTAGTTCTTCCAGATGCCCCGGATCCTCTTGCCGCCGCCCAGGTCGAAGATGGTCACCTCAAATTTGCCCTGCTTCAGGTCCACCTTGGAGAAGCCCACCGTGGGAGCCACATCCTGAGGACTCTCTGAGAGGAAAGAGTCAGGGGAAAAACTGGTGATTGAAACTATTTTTCTGTTTGTTTATGCTTTTCGTGACTCAAAAAATGTGCAGAAGTCAAGCGTGCCAGAGTGCATGAACATAAACAATGCACAGTCCTCACCTCCTTGGATCCCCCGAACTGTGGCAGTCTTCCCTGCATTGTCCAGTCCCACCATCACCAGTGTCACTTTCCTGTTGGGTAAGAAATGGAAACAAAATGACTACGCACAAGGAGCATACAGAAAAGCGGAAAGCTACGCAGCGAAACACAGAAGGCCCTGCTAAAGCAGTCAGGTCCACAAGGTCAAGCCTGTTCCAGTTGCAAGTGGAGCAAAAAGATAGCCGGTCCATGCTGTGCGTGCAGCTTACAGCATCCTGTGTTCAACTGTGAGGCAGCCGGGCTAAAGAAGCTATTACCTCTTATGACTCAGAGATGCCACTGTGTTGACGATGGAGATAAGCCGAATGACCAACATAACAATGGATCTGCGCACCACAGAGGACTGACTGAGTCAGCATCGGTCAGCTGGTGAGCGAAGACAAGCACACAAAGAAGCAGGGAAACAGAGGGATAGATGGAGATACCAGCACGCACACACACACACACACACCTGGGCAGCAAGCTGAAAGGGAAACAGGGCTCCCACCATGTTGCTGAATAATCCAGATTTTCAATTAATTACAAAGTTACCATCCAAGTGAATTTTTTAAGTTCGAAGTGTCACAAAATTTGTGCCTGAAAGCAACAGATGATTTCCAACCAGTTGCCTTAACTTAAGATTAACTAGCCCAAATACTTATTTGATTAAACGTAGCCTTAGTTGATCCATCCCACACAAATACAACTATTTAAAGCGTCAGACACATCTGTTCTCTCATTTAAGTACGGTGGCTTTGGAGAGGCTGCATCCACTTAATGAAGGAATTCATATGTTTGAGTTACACCTTTACAATCAATTCAATAATTATTTTATGCTATTGTGCTAACAGCTAGAAATCTTTAGGTTTAGGTTATGGCTCCAAACATCAAAAGTACACTAAACACAACACAAAGTGCAAAACAAACGCACAGCACAGCCATTAGAGCAAACACACACTCAAAAGGAGAGGAGCTGCATAGCCCTTAACAGAGACACATTTAAAGCGGAAACACACACAAACTATCTTCGACTCGTGGCTGCATACTTAACTACGACACCTGCGGCGCAGGGACATCAAGCGCACTATCCAGGACACCGTCCTCTGGAGCCAAGAGGCCTTCATGAGGGAAGCCTCTTGATGCAAAGTCCCCAGCAGTGAAATACTGACCGCCTTCGGTCTGCTAACCCATAACCTTCCGTTCCTCACTGCAAACTCCTCACAGCAACAGGCTGCAGGAAAAGACCCACTGCACAGACCTTGCTGTGGGATTAGGTGGGGATTTCTAACTAAATCCAATGGATCAGATCCCTCACAGTTACCACGTGAGCTGAGCATTCTCAATTCATTTTGCCGGCCACCCCTCGGTGCTGCTGTGCACCCAAGGTCTTACAAACAGAGCTAGTAACATAAAGTATGGTCTGTTAAAACTATAGGTAGATACAGAAAATCATAGCACAGTGTCATATAGAATGGTTAGTATGAAAGATTATTTCTAGGATTAGGGAAACAACTGGTCAAATATATAATACAGCGTGTCTGATAGCTCAGTGGTCTGGGCTTTATGCCATGTGGCTGCAGCATCCCATTTTTGGATCTGAACCAGGACCTTGCTCGCCTGTCGCTGCCCTCTCATTCACAACCATTCCTGTTTGACTTTACTATCATGATCTATCTTACAAAATTATTTAATTATTCTAAAAGAATAATTAAAGTATGTAATGAAATTAGGTATTCATGTAATCTATCATCAAGCCCATAATTCATTCATTCAAGAACTGTATTTAACAAAGCCCATCATCAAAATGCATATGACAGCTTTATTTGGTACATTAAAAGCTCTTGATTATCACAACACAAAACCTTAGCAGGGCATCAGCAGGCCAATAATAAACACCAACAAAGACAGGCAAGTGTTTCCTTTCATGGCTGCAGTGGTCCACTCCATCTTACATCAACATAAATTCAAAAGTCATTGTCTGGCCTTATTGCTCAGACCAACTAAAAAATAGCCGTCACAAGCACAAATGTATAATTATCACAATTTAAATGTCCAAATAGAGCCTTTCTTATGTTCACACCTCCTGGAGCTGATACTGATCCTGGAGGATGGATCCAGGGGGGAACCTAACATCAAGTATCAAGTTATTAAGGATATTGAACGTGAGTCGGTGCCTAGGGTTTATTTTTCTTTACTTGGTTTACTTAGCTTTAAAAATATGGAGAAAATTTAGAAGAAGAAGAAGAAGTAAAACTAAAATTCCCTATAGTTTCTCTGAATGTCAGGCACCTAACATCTCAAACTCTTCTTCACACAGCTCTGTTTGGTCTTACTTATCTCTCACTTGAACATTTTTAATCCAGAAATGAGAATGGACTTGGTTGTTCTGACAAATATGAGAGGAACCTAAAGAACCTAATTGGGCAAGGAGAAGTGAAGAAACTAAGATTGGATGTATGCCAGTGTCACAAGCTGAGCATTTTACTCACTGCAGTTTAAATTATCTGGCTCACCAAATGTCATTTGTCACTACAGTTAATTATGGTCCATTTAACGAGGGGGCTGGAGCGTCATAAACTTACCTTGCAGGCTCACGCCAGCGTTTCAACCAGTTGCAGCAATTCGCCATCAGACTAAACATTGCAGGCCAAGTCCAGACGACTGCAGTCAACTAGTCATCTAGGTAGAAATGTCACACCACTAACCAGCCTTGTTTTAGTGGATAACAAGTAGCTAGCTAGCGGGTCGATTCTTTGCCTTAATTAGCTACATAACCAGCTCATAGCGTTAGCATTGCCTGGCTGTTAACGATCCACGTAACGTGTCAAATGGCTAGCGTAATCAATGCTGCTGAATTATACGGCTGTTACCAGATGTTGTGAAATCATGTTATATTATGTAAGGGTAGTTCTCAGCTATTCGGACCCATAGATGTAACTAAAATGAACTGTGCTACCGTCGACGCTATGCCTTATTAGAGCTTAAGTTACTTAGCAACCTAGCTGGGGTTAGCTAAAGCCAAAACTAGCTAGCGTTAACGGTCTCTCGTTCTGTCTGAATATCAGCACGTCAAAAACTGCATGCCAGTCATAACACAAGACGCATACATGTTGTTCTTGACCGTGCCATGAAACAGGTTTTCATCATGGCCTAACTTGCGCCGCCGTTAGCTTAGTACTTTGTTTATGCCTTCTGTTTCTGCTGCTAGGCTGCAGACGTGCTTGCGTCATCTTCCGTAATCAACAAATGCGCGCAGCTGCGTCCTCCTGGGTGAGGGCTTGTTCAAAGAGCGCCCTCCGTGGCCCTGAACATTTGTATTAATAACTGTGAACATTGGCATCATGCCCGAATTATGCCACCAGGGAGACCCTAGTGCAAGTATGTTTTATGCGCCACTGAGCTGCCAGCAACCACAGTTTGACCTTGCAGGCTACATTATGCACCTACTCTTGTCAGCCCAGTCAAATATCCACCAAGTCAAATACTGCAGGTTATGCAAAAGATAAGGAAAAATAAGCAACTCGCAGCAATTCCAGATAACTGAAATATGTGTATTTGTATGAGAGAGCAAATGTACATTGAAGTAATTTACAAAGTTGTGTACACAGACCTGGAGCTTTCGAGTCATTTGCAGTCTGGCAACCCAGAGCATGAGCTTGAATGCCCTGAAAACCCTCAATAATGCCTGTTTTGTAATGCAGACATGATGTACAACAGTTTCTCCCAGTATGCACTCATGTGATTTTAGAGAACTGTAGTAGAAATTAATGTTTTATTCTGAATTCTGACTACAAAAAAATACATGACAACTTGAGTGCTTAAAATTGAAGTTTCAAGCTCTCTGTATGCTCCAAGTGCTTTCTGGTGCAAAAAGGGCTGATTCAGCTAATGTGAGGGAGGATTAAACAGGCCCATCCTTGACAAAAAACCTGCAATAAACACATTAGATATGTTACTTTCTGCAAGAGGGAATTCCACTGGGCAATAAAACTGCCTGGTAATAACTTAAGAAACACTACTGGAATACAAATGTTGTATTCCAAACAAGGTCAAAGAGATTCATGTTAAAATCTCCTACAATATGAGATGACAGTTAAACGGTGAGCAACTAAACCAGAAAATCATAGCAATAATTGACCAATAAGGGGAGACTTAAGCAGGGACCCACAGGAATTTATGAAATACAAAGACTTCCCATGCAATACTACATATACAGCTAAGTGGAAAAACAGCGGCTGACAACTTCTGCACAGCAATGATTCCCTACAACACAACAAAGCAATATTACTGCATATTTACCTCAGATTATTCCCTGTAATCCTCCATAACATGTAAAGCTCCTTTGATTACCCCTATTACAGCACCTCAGGGAGAAAACTCTCCAATAATCACCACTAACAATGTCGCACCTCCATTTTACACACAACCAGCCAACTGGCACACTGTTTCTCCACACTGCTAACAGCTTTTTACTTCCAGCCTTTTACAGCCTTGGTGTTGCAGCAAGGCTCTACAGCAGCTTCTGCCTCACAGGTGAGTCCCAGGGCTGCAGCAGGATTTGAGTTTCATGCTACAGATCGGCCCACTGCAGGGGAACATGTGTGTGTATGTATGTGTGTATTTAGGTACTTTGCCATCGCTCACTGTCTGTCCTGTCCTCTGGGATCCTCATGCTCTGCCTCATCGATAGCTTGGCCTGTACTGGCAGACTCAAAAACAACAGCAACAAATGAGTAACACAGCAAAATCATAATCCTCTTCAACTCTGCTGGGCTCATCGATGGGTTTGTCATTACAAATGCATGCTGCGCAGCTGAGCTTTGTTCAAACAAACAGAGATTTGTTGTAAATTCTCGTGGACATCCAAAGGTTTCCAAAGACACCAAATATGTCCTGCTGAATTCCTGGGAAATGTTCATAAAATGATGCACAAGACATGTAGATATTTTCTATTTGATGTAAAGCTGCACCCATAAAACAATGGCATCTTTGCTTTGAATATTTCACTCAATATGATGTAGCTTCAGTGAAGCATTACAACGGGCAGATGCAGAATATGGATGTGATATTGTTATGCATATGTGGACTTTTTTTTTTATCTAAGTTTGAAGCTACTTAAAGGGAACTTTGAGAGAAGATCAGAGTTAATAACTTGGCAAAGTCAATGCACTCTTCCATATTCTTAGATGGCCTTATTAAAACAATGGCACTTATATTGCTATAATTTATACTAAGGCCAAAAAAAATCTGATGCAGCAGAGCTTTAAACTCTTACCACCTAAGCATTTTGCTAGGTTCTCTTGCCAGAAATGACGTGCACAAAAGTAATCAAGAAGAGCTCCTCATCTGTTTGGCATGCATGCATGATCTTGGCCTCCATGGTTTGAAAACAAGCTGAAAATTTTAAATCAGGTGTCTGTGGAGTTTTACGTGTTACCATTTTGGAGTAAACTGAGATAAACCAAAAGATTTAAAAAATATATTTCCAGCATCTTTTTGTAATCTGCCATAGTTTGGACATTTAATTTGCAGAGTCAGAAGCCTCAAGTCCAACTCTTATCATGAATTTGAAAAAATTAACTGTTCTCATTGATATTCAGTGCATGATTCTGGACCCACGGTAGCTTTGTGCAGTGAATGCCATATTGTAAGCTTCAGTACTTCTCAGCTCCCCTTCTGCTGTACCTGTCATCATTAACATCATTATCATCATTATTATCATCATCTGGCTTCCAATGGTCTTTTTACCAAGGCACTGAAGGCTTCAAGCATTCAGTTCAGCTGAGAAAATTTGCTGGAAACGGTTCGCTGATTCCTCTCAGATCCACACAACTGTAGACTAAACCTGCAGGTAGACGAAAACAGCAACTACAGAGACACCGAGATTGCTCCAGAAAAAAAGCTCATTCTTAAGAAAATAAATACACTTTGTAATTCAATCAATTCACACTGTGTGAAAGTGAAATGTGGAGTCAAAGCCAAATGTAATTACAAAGCCTTTGGGGGGAAAAAAGCCCTATTGAAAATTTGCATTTGTATGAGCATTTTGGGAGTTCACAGGTTGCTGAATGCCTTGGCAATCCTGTTTCCTTATAACATGCATGCCAGTAAAGCAAGTTGAATTGAACTGAACTGAAAGAGAAATAAATTATTTAAGACCCACACTAAAATCAGTGCGTTTCCACTACCACAATAACAGGTATGTTTTTTCTTGCCTGAGCCTCGTTTTTACACTGTTTCAGGGTTAGACAAATGCCTGCTGTCTTTTAAGGCCAGGATGGATGTAGCAGCAGAGGGCCGGGGAAGCATTTCGGTCCCGAGCTGAGTTATTGTCCCAGCCCACCCGGCCAAGTGGTCACAGGTGAGTCTCCAGCCTGATGATCTTTCTGTCTATCTCTTCTATCCATTCTGTCTTGCACGACTCTCCGGGCCCATAACCAGCCTGTAAAAATCGCCCAATGCACAGAGCGGCAGGTCCATTTTTCACAGGGAACGGTGCACAAGCCTGTTGTTGTTTGTCTCTTTTTCAGAGGTGCAATGCTGAAAATGAAGTTCATTGATTTTTGTAAAATGCACTGTACGTGGGCCAAATGAATGGGAATCCAGCCAGTAGCTAAAGGGTACAAATGATCAGAACAAATGAAGAACGTCACTGAGAATATTTCTGTTTTCCAGGGAGGCACGTTTCGATCGAACTTGTCAGTGGTTTGAGCTTTTCTTCTCAGCCAACATGTGTTCCATCCACAGAAAAAGATACGGAAAGTATTTTAAATCATCTGAAAATCTAAACTAAGATGGAAGATGAAGACAGATCTATTTGCATGTATGCAGTTATGCAGGTCTCATTTTGTCCAAGACACTGTTTATAACCAATCTATTCTGATTTAACACCTTTCTACAAATGTTTCAACTCATTTACATTTTATAAATGATGTAAAAGTATTGTTCTAAGCCTTGTCCAATAACTTCCAGCTATTTTTCTAGCAATAAAGATGACTTGAATTGACCCAGTATGCTTTTTTTGTTTGCATAATGTGTCGGAAAGTATTGGGTTTGAGTTTTAATTTTGCCTGAAACAAATCATGTGCAAATTGCATGTGCAAAACATGTTGCTTAGTTGTGAGGATTCCATGTCCAGGGTTTCTGATGAATGGAAACAAATAAATACATCAGTTCCAATCACATGTATACTGACCTGTGTTTGGGTTGGGGATCAGTTCAGTTCAGACGAAAAGTGATTTTTTTCAGCTTCTTTGGGGGAAATTTAAGGCAAAAAAGGAATTGAAGGGGTTAACAGTGGGATATTTGCTGTGCAGACTCATCAGGGTTTCTTAATTTTAAAGCGGCCTGCTTGAGGAAACATGATTAGCAAAACACTGTATGTCTTTTTTAAGACACCGCTGGACTTCGTTTTATGAAGTTGCATTTAACTACTAACTGGTTACTGCTCTCATAATGCAACGGCAATTATCTTTATTTGTTTGCTGGACTTCAGTATAGTTTCTGAATTTGGCTGAATTGACATTAATGAGCTGGATGTGTCCTTTTAGCTCCAATTTGATGGTGTATTTAGGAGGCGCTGAACTCATGGATGAAATTTAAAGCCTATGCTGCAATTATTTTTTATGTACATTTGCATTGCTGTGACAATATTATTGTTATAAAGTCTTGTAAGATTTCTGGAGCCAGTGAAGTAAGCCTCCTCTTTATTATAGCTTATTAATTATTTAATATGTTTGTGCTGTGCCTTTTACTTTACAGCCCTCTGTAAAAAAAATTGTTAAAAGAGCTGTGTAATAATTAATTAGTATTAGAAGTAGTAGCTGTAGGAGTGGTATCTAAAAATAATCCAACAGCTCTTTGTTTTAGGTTTCTATTTTCACTCTTTTTTGACTCTTTTCCTTCCCAGCCTTTTCCATTAATGAAATAAAACATCAATTACATGCCTGTTGGAGCTGTCCCTCCTCCTCACTCTGCCACTGCAGCACTTTTCTGTTTTATTTCTAAAACAATTTCAAACGTACTGGCCTCCAGTGGCTTATAACCTAGCCCTTAAGGGAATAATGTATGGGTATGTAGCAGCACTGTTATTTCACTGGCCTAATCTGATCAGCACAATGCTTACATATCACCTGTCTAGGTGTTAATACGCTGATTCCCCTGAGGGGCACCTCTCTGTGAGCGGATTGCGTTTTTTGCTCCATTATAAAACAGCTGCCATACACTTTGATTACAAGGTGCATTTTATGTCCAACCAAAAGCATTTGAATGTGCGTCAGCCGTCATGTTCTGTCTGCGACCTTTAACCTTGCATGTACGAGCTTACAAAAGGCACTTGAAGACAACATTTGCACTCCATGGAAAGAGGTGTGAAATATAAGGCCACTACATCCAGAGGAGGAATGCTTTAAAAGTGGATTACAGCAGTGATGACTCTGTTTGGCTCATCTTTTATCGAATCAGGCCTCACTTTGTCCACAATGGAAACTGGAGTGTGGAAAACAAATAAACAACTCAATAGAAAGCGATTGTATTCCACTTGAACAAACCTCCAGGAGCACGGGGAATAAGATAAAGACAGTGCAACATTTATTCAAGAAATAAACAAGAAAGAAATAAACAAGCACTCAAATAAAACATGCATCAGCCAGATATGCTTCGCTAATTTTCTCAAACAGCACTGCCCTAAGTGGTGCAATTTTCAAGAAAAGACAATAGCAACTAAAGCAAAAAAGACGAATCAAATCTGCTCTCCATGTAGACAGTTTGCCGATGTGATCTCTCTGGTGTTTGACAATCGGATGGAGAACATCCACTAAGCCTGAGATGAGGTTGTTGCACACTGTTTGGGTCAGTTGTTCCTCCCAGAAGCACAAAATTGCCCGAGCAGGTTCCTGTTGTGTCTGCAGCTCTGGCCTCCTTCCAAACAAGAAGCCTCTCGACGAGCGCCAGGCCGTTGTTAAAGGGTTCAGATCCGATGATTTCGCAGGAGTCCTGAGCCAATTAATCCCTCCTGATTCAATACAAGATCTGGCAGCCGTGGGCCTGGGGGTCGCCGTCTTGGAAGAAGCGGCGCGGGCTCTCGCTGAAATGCTTTCTGATGTGCGGACACGCCGATGATCTCCTCAAAGCACTTTCTGCCCTCGTGTCCGTCGGAAAAAAATCCACCGAGGGCCCCGGGGCTGAGCCGTCAGATGGCCGCCAAATCACGGAGCTTTAACGGCTGACGCTGTTGTTTCATCTGCAAATACCCCATCATGCCAGGGCTCTATGGATTCGAGCCACTGCAGCACTTGCATCACTTATAGCGCCCTCCCTTCCTCCGTCCAAGTTTGACGTCCAAATCTGCCTCTTATAAGTGTTGCTGGTGCAGTCCTGGAAGTCGTTCTAGTCAGCGTCCTTCGCCGTGCTGACAGAAGGCCTGCAGGACACGGCTGCAGAGAAAACACAAGCACTTCAATTAAAGTGAGTTGGGTCTGCAGAGAGGTTGTGACAAACTATAGCAATTGCCTATTATGTCAGGGCACATTTAGAGAGACAGTGACAGAAATTACATTTCACTATGTCATACTGAACTGAGTACAGTCCCCCCATGGCGATTAATAAAGTCTCATCTTAACCTATCTTGCAGCAGTTGTCTCGGTTCATTCTGTTAAAGTGCATGAGGCAGACTGTAACAAAACTACAGCCACTGTCTGTCAGTGTCAGAGGCAGAGGACAGCAGTTTTCCAATTCTTGCAGGCTATTCATTATCAGCTACATTTAAAAAGTTGAATGTGATTACTTGTATTTTTCTTCCATAATGTTTCAGCTGAGAATCATGTCAATTAAAGGTTGAATCAGTGACTAAATAACACGGATTGAAATAATGCGTTGAATGTGGGTAAGCATTATATTAGTGTGAAAACCCGATCGCATTACATCGGTGCCAGATTTTCAGCTTTGATTCACCGTTATCTGCATTTTAAAACAGCCATGACAACACTCGAGTCCAGCAGTCCAACTCATTACCTGTAAAAGTAACTCTCCAACACTGCAGTCTGTTTTGTTAAAATTCACCGGCTCACCCACTTGTGCGGTTTTCTAGGTCGTGTAAGGTGAGTTTGTCTCTTTTTTTGTACAGTGTCTGTGGAATTTGTGCGCCTTGAAACCACAACTCTGACAGATTCAAGGTTAGCAGATTTCCCACTTGGCCGCAGTCTGTCTGCGTCCCTGGACACGTGCAGCTCTGCTCGGGTCGGTTCTGCAGCTCGGTGGCACAACTGAATTGAAATATAGACTGAAACAAGTGTTTTACGTCTGCAACAGTAGATCAGGCACATTATTGATTAAATGGAACATTCTGCAGTTAACTAATGACTTGCAAGACCTGATCAGTGTTGCACACTTGAAGGTGGGTTCAATCTACATGTCCCAACATTTTTCACTTGTGCACTACAGCACATGGGAACTAAGCTGCATATCAATGCTCAGGCATTCTGTGAGTCAAAATCTGAGTTTACCATTCACTGTATATGGAGCAGATTCCTAATATCATGCAGATTATCTTGCCCAGGGTGATTACTAAATGTCCAGCCTTGGTTGGATAGTAGACTTCTATTCTATTCTATTCTATTCTATTCTATTCTATTCTATTCTGTGTTATTTTATTTGTATGTCCTATTTTTGTTGTGACTTGCTTGGTCAGTTGTAATTTATTTTTCACTTTTAATGTGAGGTTTTATTACTAGGGTTACTTATTTCACTGTTTTCATTTGCCCTCATCTGTAAATTATAACTCGCGAGTGCCATCTAGTGGCGATTTTTTAATATCTCAAAAGTAATAATATCAGATAAAGCTTGTTACTCAGTATCAAAGTTCAATGCCATCTCAGGTCAAGAACAGTTTGTGATATTTCTGAAGATAAACAACTCTCCTAGAGCTTTAAAAAAAAACAAAACAAAACAGAGAGCTACAAGTGTAACCACTTGGATCTGTTCCATAGACCATGAATAGAGGGCTGATTGTGTAAACTTGTCATTTTAGGGCCTCTGGGAGGAAAAAAACAATCTAACGATTGCAAGCCCTAATCAATCTTCTCAGTTTATTAGAAACAGCTCTTATGTTGAGGAAAAACTTGAAAGTTTCAGGATGAATTTGCAATACAATGCAGGCCTAGATTTTAGAAAAATGACAACAATGAAAAACATTTGATACAACCCAGGCCGTATTAAATAAGACTGGTATTTGATATCACATGCTTCACAAAAACGTGATATAATGAAATCTCATTTATCAACAAAGGCTTCTTTTTGCAGAGGAGGAATACGATAAGGCACATAAAAACAGGGATGGCATTATATCCTTGTTTTATGTGCCTAAGGTTTAAGGTCCATTTTACACTTTAAAACTTAACAAAGTGATAATTAACTATAACATTAAGTTGGGAATAAAGTGTATTTGAAAAAATCCTTCCAAAAATGGTATCAAAGTTAAGGACCTTTTACCTCAGTGTACAAACCCATCGCTGGTACATACACTAGGATGCTGGGATGCAGTCCATGTGTTCAGCGATCTCTTCTGCGCATGCCAGGAAGGTACATTAAGCAGAGTCCTACTTTAGGTTATGAGAGCCTTGCGAGGAGCGGCCGCTTTCTTCACTTCACTGCTGGTAAGTGTGATGAAACTGCAGGATAAAAACACAGATGTCTTTAGTTTTTTTGTCTGAAAAACGACACTAAAATCCGTGTTCAACAGTGGATCTAGACCAGCCGAAAGATGCATAGCAACGCGCGAGGCGGAGCGGATTTGCAATTTTGACGAAAGAAGAGCAAATCGTCTACGTGTTAGTCTCATGTGCAGGTGAAATGTATTGCTTTTCTGTTGGTGCATTAACATGTAAAAGTGCTGTTGCGCAATGCTGTCCCTAAATATTGAGGACGACTTAAGAAAAAATAAATCCCTATGCGCCAGGTTAGCATAAGTACTCAAATGGTACATAAAGTTATCGTGGAATTGACCCTCGGGGCTCTCCGTTGACAGCTGACTCAAAGCAATATTTGACAGGCAGTCAATATCCATACACTTTTGTATTCTCGCTCGGCGCAGTACATTCTATTTGAAGACAAAAAAAAATAGGCTAACGTTAACGTTTGTTTGCTTTTTACATTTCCCAAAACAGCCTTCAGCATCCAGTGTTGGCCAGTGGCGTCGCTCCAAGTAGTTTAACTACATTTCTTCGTAGCGTAGTTGGAGTACCGTCGCTATTTCTACATGTAACACTCAAACACGGCGTGGTGCTTTCAAATGTAGTCTGGAATAAAACTGCTACGTGATAGATAGGATGCGTACGTTGTGCCACAAAGGTAGAAACTATGTGTGTGTGAACAGGAAACAGACCTTTGTACCTCCCTCACACGCTTAACTTTATCGTCGTCAATCAGTGGCTAACATCTAACTTTTGCATGGCTGCATGAATTGTTTACTTCCACATCCCATGCTGCAGACGTGGTCTTCCACACTGACTCCTGGCAAGTTATCACTCACATCGCTAGTGAGTGATTACTTGCTGAGCCATACCAAAGTACAAGGAGCTCTCTGCAGAGAACTTCCTTGTACTTTGCTAATTGTACCTAGCTCTTGTGCAATGCCTCAAGTCACACCTAAATTAGTGTTTACAATATGAAACCTGGGCGCTATGTAATTAAAAACTGGTCTGGAATAACCGCCTTGTTTTGTAGTTCTAGAGAAAGGGACATGCAACATATCACAACATTGCTTATGCATGTAAAAAGATGATACTAACTCTTCCCTCCTGTTTTATTTTGCAGGTGTGTCTCCCATCCTCCATCCACATGACTCACGTCTTCGTCTACGGGACCCTGAAGAAGGGGCAGCCCAACTATCACCGCATGTTCGACCAGGCCAACGGCAAGGCGGAGTTCCTGGCCTCGGCCCGCACCAGCGAGAAGTTCCCATTGGTGATCGCTGGCAAGTACAACATCCCTTTCCTCCTCAACATTCCCGGCCAGGGCCAACATGTCCATGGGGAGATCTACAGAGTCGACAATCAGATGCTGGCGTTCCTGGATGATTTTGAGTCTATTCCCACCATGTACCAGCGGACTGTGGTGAAGCTGGAGGTGGAGGAATGGGCAGGACGGGTGGAGGGAGAGGAGACCCCGTCCCCGGGGAGCATTGTGGAGGCGTTTGTGTACAGCACAACGACATATAAGCCGGACTGGCCCTCCCTGCCCTGCTATGAGAACTATGACGCGTACGGGAGTCACGGGCTGCAATATGTTTACAGAGAAGCAAGGGACTGATGTCTGGGATGCGTAGAGCAGATCCACCCTGAAGTGCAATTCACCTTAGTCCTCAATGTGCAAAAACTCCTTCAGCACTGGAAAGAAACAAGACAACAAATCTCAAGATAAATGTTTGATTAATACAGTTTCAGAGAGAGATTTTCTGAGCCGCTGTATCTACGTGAATCACATTCCATTATATAGATAACGGCTATGAACCAAATAGTTTTCCATTCATCGCCAGTGCAGCAGGTCCAGACTCTCATTGGCCTACACTGGACAAAAGTCTCTCTCTTTAGCTATTCAGTTCAGGTTCAGGTTTATTTAGGGCCCAAAATCACTACAGTCTCAAGGGGCATTACAGACCCACAAGTTTACAAGAAACAAAACAGAGCGATACCCCGACTTAACGCTTATAGCAGGCGAGTAAAAACGTATATGACACTAAATGGCTCACTTAAGATGGAGATTTTTGCAATGTGTCAAAACAATCACACCTAAACAGACTTAAATATCCAAATCCAATCAAGCTTAAATATAGACCGCATATTACTAGAATTTTCAGGTGGGGTTTCCATTGTCGTGTGAGGATTAAAAAGACAAGACCTGTTATAACTAAGGTAGTAAAATATCACAATGTGTTAGTTTACCTCCTGTCAGTCTCCTGGTAGTATTTTGCATGAGAGGCTCAGAGCCAAGCAGATGTTGAAGGCAAGTCAGTGCTGCTCATTGAAATACATTTAAACAGGGTATGCAGCTCATAAAATGCTTTGATTCTGTCCTTAAATGTTGAAGCACTCATGATGTTTAATCACGGAAATGAACTGGGAGGAGCTGTCAAGAGCAGTAGTCAGTCTGGCCAGCCTGGAAAAGTAAAGGCTAGAATTACTTATAGGTGTTGAATGTTGTTAAACTGGCCTGTGAACTCGCTCTCTCAGGGTTTTGATGAAGCGTAACCTCATGGTCTCACATAGTAAATCCTCAAATCAAAGAGCTTTCAGACAGAGCTTACTGTATGTCATGTTGTTCCATCATCCATACAATTCATTTCTTTGTACCCTCGTCATTGATGTCACACTGTTGATATTTTGAATTAAATAAAGGGGTGAACTACTTATTGTGATCACATTTTCTCAATTAAACAGACTGACCGAAATCAAAGGGACGGGACAATGACAGACTTTTACACTTCGAGACCTGGATTGTGAAAAAGGAGCTGGACCTCAGTTGTCCTAGCATTTGGTACATAAAGTGTAAGCTCAAATCTGAAGTTATGTCGAACTGCAAATATACAGTCAGTCTGAGTCATTTGCAGGTTACATTATCTTAAAGAAGACGTGTGAACGTGTGCCTCCATTTACATTGGCATTTAAATAAAGCACCACCTCAGGTGATGGAATTTAAACACCTCAGTCATTTGGTTCTCAAGCTGAAGGCTTCAGTTTGGGAACACAAAATCATATTTAGAGCAGTTTTTATAAAAGAAAATGATTTTAAGTTACCTCTTGTGCAATCTATAATGAAGGAAAATTAACAGGACTTTAAATTTATCACAGTAATAGTAAAACTAAGTATGGAATTTATTTTTATATCTCATCATGTTTATATTTTAGTGATCCATTATAAGCAACTAGTTCCAACTGGTTTACATGTGGCTTTTCTGGTTTCGAGCTGTTCTTGGCTGCACCGTCTTTTGTGTTGCAAGACACGTGATGATTGTTCCTCTATTCAACCCAGACAGACCTACAATAGGGGATTTATTCCAAGCATTGTAAGCAGTTGATAAAGCGCCAACATCCTCCAAGTGTCCAAAAATAATCATCACAGGACATCCAATATGCTTGCATTGTATCACAAGCCTATTGTGACTGTCCTACCATTCATTCAGATAAAGAGTGATGAGAAGTGACGCGTCCAATAAGTATTCAGTAGACATCTTTGAATTTAGAGGTTTTCCATTTGAAAAATAGCTTAATATATCTAAACTAAACTAAACATCCATTTTTAGATGATATCACTACACTGCAACCAGTATCTGTACTAAATCCATACAAGTCTGATGACATTTGCCGTATGAGAAACTGCACAAGTGTTTACTTGGTTTACTGCCTGATAATATAAAACACGCTACGTTAAAAATGGTCTGGGGAATCCATCACAACAAGAATCATTTGGTCCCTTGTATCTACTGTTTTGTTTTGCTAAATTTGAGTGTTTCCTGGACATGCAAATATAGTGATTACTGTTTAGTGATTTTCCTGGTAATACCTTTGTTTTTGTGCATTATCCTAATCCCATCCTGGTTTGTGTCCTCATGGAAACTAAAGGAAAAACTAGACTACAAAAAATATCAGTTTCATAGTTGTCTCTCAAAATGTCATATTAGCACAATCTTTACTTCTTTATTTAAAATAGTAAAATCCAGAAACATGAAGAAATACAGAAGAGGAGATATTTGGCAATCAACCACTGAAATCTCTGTCGGCCCTGGAAGTAGAGAAAGAGTTCTGAAAACAGTTCTGCCCTCTTGAAGAAGGCTGAACTCACAGGAAAACAAGTAGCGACCAAAAGAGGAAAATAAAGCAGAGGAGAACGTTTCACAGTGTATCAAAGTACTGTACAAAATGTTGCCCTACAAAAGCAAATAGTGTGTGTTTTGTAATTGCGTCCAAACTGGTATCACATTTATTCATTAGGTACAGATTGTCATACAAACAAAAATACTGCAACCACAGTGAGTGAGTTCACATGCACACAGTATTCCATATGATGGGTCAAATCCTGGTTCAGGTCTCGTGGAGGATAAGCTATTTATATACATCTTTTATCCATATCACAAATATACTTGTATACACCAATAATATTACAAACCACTGCAGAAATAGAACAGACTGCAAAAAAACAAAAACAATAATAAAAACCCAACAGGTATGATGCATCATGCATCAGTATCCAAAATACTATCGATAAAGTAATCAAGTAATGTATTCCGGTTTTGTATTCAGGTTATTGTAAACAGGGTGTGCTGTTGACTTGAAACACTAAAGGCCTGTTGGTGTGCATGTGAACGCACTCGGTGGTGCGATCCTGAAATAAAATCATAAAGAGCAGAAGGGAAGGTAAACATGGCCAGCAAGACTGTGCGCTGCTGCTTGGCCGGCTTAGAAAAACTGTAAAATTACAATAAGAATTATTATGGTGGATGACTGCCATTGTAGAAAGATTGCCTCTGGTCAGCACTAGTGATGTAAAAAGTACTGTAGCTTTTAATAAAATCAGCTCTAAGGAGCGTGTTTGGGTGAATAGGGAGGTGGAGGGGATGGTTGTGAAATTAGGTTCTTCTGACTGGCTTTGTAAAGCAGAAGAAGTGTGTAGAAAGACGTGTGATCCAAATAACCATTCACAAGTGTTCATTAGTGTTGATTTGAATGCCTGTGGTGTGCATTGTGATTCTGTGTCAGTGTCTGTGTTTCCCAGAGTTTTGGCAGACCAGGTATCCACATCTTCAGTCAGGCGAGCGTTCGTGAAGAGTCCAGTAAGGATTGAGCAGGAGAGCTGAGATCACATCAGTCAGTAAAGGTCTTTCCGGGTGGTTGGCAGGGAGCGGCTGGCAGAGCAGGTGGCGCTGCGGATCACCTCCATCCACCTGGGGACAAAAAGGCCAGGCTGACTGGAGAAGCCTTTTAAGCTCTTGATCCTTTCACGAATTAAATTATAAGGCTTATTTACTACAGCGCCGACAGAAGGCTGCAGTTAAAGATATAATGAGGAAGGTTTTTACAGCCCGGTTATGACTTATTATCTCCTCACTAGACATTTCTGTTGGATCTCTGCTCTAATTAGGTGTCTTCCTTGTTTGTAATGTGAAAATGTGGCTTTATTATTTGTGTTAATTACAGGCCACCATAAGCTCCGCCAGACCTCTGATGTTGTTGAAATTCTTTGATCGCTGATAACAGTCGATAAAGGCCAAAGATTGCTTGATGCTTCTTTAAAACTGTTTCAAAGAACGTGTGACTCAAACAACTTCACTTATTAAAAAAAAAAAGGAATGAAACATGTGTTATGTCATTCCAAACCCAGCTGTTTAAAAGCTCTGCCAAGGCATGGAATTTATTTTCAACCCAAAGAGGGTTTGTCCTGTGGAGCGTGTTTTCACATGCCCACAATCTCAACATGATACCTCTTCATGGTGGTGGTTTGAATCTCAATCGATTTTAATTTTAAAGGCAATAAATACAGCGTTTTAAGTTACAACAGTCTATTAAAAGATCTTTCAGCAAACAAATTAAACCAAAACTAAATTTGAGGTCAGACTTTCCCCCTCATCAATCATCTAGATTAAATCCAAATTACAGTACCTTTCGAAGGTGTACTCGCTCTCTGATCTGAAGTAGTAGACGTGGGACTTAAAGTGGAGCTTGAAGACATACTCTTTGTGGATGTTCTCCGACTCGGACGGGACGGTGACAGAGTAGCCCAGCAGAGGAAGGCTGGCCAGAGGGTAGTCATCCTGCAGAGAGATGGGCCAGTGGGACAGGACAAGCTTTATTTTTCATTTTCATCAACATGTTGTTGTTGTTTCATGGTGTCAGAAAGTATAAACCATGCTGCACAATACCAAGGTTCACAATGACATCCAACCTGCCAATATTTGGATAGCACCCCAACATTTAATAGTGCCCTGCTCCCATATTTCACTATACCAATTCTATCATCATATAACTCTGATATATCTATATATCTAACCTGGTGTGACTTGTAGAAGAAGAGGCTGAAGTTTGTGAAGACCACCCAGAGTTTCTGCCAGCCGTTACTGTTCTTGAACTTCCTCAGCAGGTTACCTGACAGCTGGTTCTGGAGGCAAAGAAGGAAAAGAGGGCAAAGGAAAGGAGAGAGGAACTGATTAAACCAAAGACAAACAGGGTTCAACAAAGAAGCAAATTCAGTGATTCAGTTCTAGTGGAACATCCGGAAAGAAAACAGGGGAAAGAGAAATATGTGAACTAATGTGCTCTAATTCATCTGTGTGAGTATCCATTTGGTTGAGCCTTGCCCATGCATAACAGTGTGTCAATTTAATATGTAAAGCTATTTTTCAGAGCCTAGTTTGTGGTATAACTGGTCCTCACAGTGAATTTGTTTGGTAGAGAGGATTTGGAAGTTCATAAGCCTTTGGAGGACTGAGGGTGTTCCTTTGTCAAAGGACAAAAACAGAGAAATTCTTAAATATCTATTTTTTCCCCTATTTTTCTGTTTTTTTTTCTCTTTTTTTGTCATTTAATAGACAGACAGATACAATAGTCCTCTCAGGGAGAAGTGTTTTGGTTATGGCCTATTCAGTTTTAGTGGCAATTCTGGGTATAAAGCTTATTCTGAGAAGCAGTGTGGCACAGAGAGTGGGGACACTGCCCTCCAACTGGGGGTTCAATCCCTTGCACTGGCAAACACCCACCTTGTTGAGGAGTCCCTGAGCAAGGCACTAAAGCCCCACCAGCTCCAGGGATGCTCTGTAGCTGACCCTGACCTCTGACTGAGGAAAAAAAGATCAATGAATTCTCACATTACTCAGCTGTCTCTGTTGTAGTACCTCTCTACTCCAGGAGGTGTCACTAAAGGACAGGCTGAGTGCTCTGTACCAGCAGACCACAGAGAGAGGGACCGGCCCCTGGAGTCTGCTGAGGGGCCTCTCTGACTCACTGGCCGGGCTAATGGCCTCTAGCAACGTCAGCATGGACAGACAGACATGAAGTAAGAGTGGAAAGAGAGACGAGAGGAAGAAGAGAAAGAGAAAGACACAAAAAGATGGAGTGGAAGAGATTGGGAGAGAGGGAGGGAAAATAAAAGAGAAGAGAACACAGATATGAGAAGAAAACACAAGACAAAAGACAATGGAACAATGGTCCTTTGCCTTCAGAGTGATACACAGAGACAGAGACCAAGACTCAGTCACACACTGGACAAAAGCAGCAGACTGGAATCCACGGCTACAAGCCTGAGAGGAAAAATCGGTGCAGGATATGTGGAAAAAAAAACACAGAGAGTGAGACAGAAACACACAGTCGGGTACCTCCACAGCGACACTAAAGTCCACCATGGACACACTGGTGTTGCGGTGCCAGCAGACGTGCACAGTGGTGTTGCCACGGTGACCCTGGCGCTCCAGAGACGAGCGCGAGCCGCAGAGCTCCTCCTCTGACTCCTGCTCAGCTCCTCCGTCCTCCGACAGCTCTGAGGAATGATGGGCGGGGTTAAAATGTGATGGTTGGGTTAATACAGAAGACTGAAACTTTCAGTGGGAAATGAAATCATAAAAATACACATCATTTCAACCACCGTTACAAAATCTTCTTGACACGAGTGATTGCAAAACAAAACAAAGAACTGGTCTACAAGGCTACTGATCAAAGTCACCTAAATGTCGATACTGTCTAGTCAACATATTGAGACACAGTATCTTTTAGTCAGCCTTTTTGTGTAAAAACTGCACATAGCAGGTGCTTTAGCGATGAGACAATAGAGAAGTCAAGAGAAGTCAAGCTAAAGGTCACCAGGCGGGGGTCCCATTGAACATCATGGCAGGCATTTAACATAAAGGAGGAGAAAAGAGAAGAGGAGAATGAGGGATGACAGCTGGGGACGGGAACTGCACATATCAGGTAACATAAAAAAAAAAAAAAGATGAAAGAGAAACTGGAACAATTCAGTGATATTTCTAAGATAAAGGGTGCTGAGTACAGCTGTCTGTCTTGTGAGGGGAGAAGAAAGGAAGAGAAGGAGTGAAATTTAGCCTCCCTGTGTGTGGGAAAAGCAGAGTTATGGAGACCATAGGAATATGCAACCACTTGCTTGATCCAGTTCACTGTGAAGTCATTCCAAATAATATGTAGTACCAATATAGCATTGCAAGAAAGCATCACATTCACTTCAACTGGGAGGCTTTTGCAGTAAAAGCCAATGCAGTGTGGGTGACAAATCCCACTGGGTAACATCCAACATCCAGACATAATTATTCTCTGGAATTTTGTTTATGACCTATTTCCTCTAGTGCTTTATCTTTCTGGGCACTAAGTGTGCCTAAAACAAGGACAACAGGCCACAGAGCCTCAGAGCCGACCTGCTGTTATATTTGAGGACAAAAAATATAACAGCTTGGAAGTTTGCCGATTCAAATTCTGGGAAAATATGGGTGAGGAATGTGAGTAACTCTCGACTGCTGTCAAGGTGTTTCTGAGCAAGATGCTTAATAAATAAAAGTTAAACACAGGATATATACTGTATATATAGTGGTGTTTCTTGAAAGGAGAAATGTTAAACACTATTCATTTAAATTTTTTTTGTGGTTTGAGCTCCATAAACAAATATCCATCCAACTCCTTTGTATTGGGGAAATTTAACCAAATTACACCGAGGGTAAGTGGGAAAAATATCTTCTTTTTTTCATTTTTACTCATGATCTCTTTGAGGAAACCGCGATGAGACGATTCATTATAAAACTGCTGTTAAACCAAGAGAACTTTCTATCTCAGGGTTTCCTTCAGACGGTGCTGATGCCTCAACACAGAGAGGCCCAGAAAACTGAGACTTGCTCTCTCTCTCTCTCTCTTTCTCACACACACACACACACTTACTGCCTTCGGACAGGCTGGTGGAGAGCAGGTCGGCTTGGGGGCTGCTGCTCTGCTCTGCCAGGTCGATGGCCATCCTGATGTCCTCCACCCAGCGCTCCATCTCTGACGCACAGCTGGGGAGGTGAAGAGAGAGAGAGAAACTAATGAGTACACTTTAAAAAGAGGAGAGAAAAGGCGAGAGGGTGTGAGAGAGGAACAGATGAGGGCAGAACCAGGAGAAAAATATACATACCATCAGCATATAAACTCACTGTGTAGATCTGATTAAGATGTACAGAGCGACTCTGATTAAGTCTGCATTATGCAACACAGTCTGTATCTATAGTTCTTTAATCAGTGAATGAGTAATTGGGTAGTAGAAAACAGGTCACACGGTTCAATTTAATTTACAGACAACTTAATAGTGGCTTGGGTTCTGTATGAATCCATATTTAATGAGACTGACCTGTATTAATCTTTCACAGAGTTACTCTTAAGCCCATATGGGTTCCATTCATAATGAATGGCTGAGCCTTTTTTTTTGTTGTTGTAATGTTTAATTCAGTTTGTTTGCCTCTTTATTCTTGTGATGTGTCTATTCTGTTTCTTATATTTAATTCCTTTATTTCTTTTGAGTACGTTGATGTTTTTTTAACGATTCTGCTTTGTGTTCATGGTACTTTGTAAACTCCAGCTTCAGGAAATTATTATTATTATTGCGAATATTTTATCCATTGTGATAGTTGGGCTGGGATGCTCATTGTGGTTTAGTTCAATGTGTGTGTGTGTGTTCACCTTGCTGCCACCACCACGGACTGGCGTTGTCCAAAGAGGGTAAACGAATAAGGGACTCCCCACTCCTCCTCACTCTCTCTAATCTACACACACACACACACACACACACAGACACACTCAATTTTTACATCTTGATCACAAATATCCCTGAATATTAATGCAAAAGTAGACTAATAATTTTAAAATGCATATAAACACCCTCAATAACTGCTAAAAGTAACATGAATAAAACACATTTTGCAACACCCAAATCTGAAAAATGCATTGTCACTGGCGGCTCAATCAGTCTCACAGTCCCAGTACAGTGCAGATCGTCAGCCAAAACACACAAGATTACTAAGACGACCCGGTTACGTACTGTCATGCCGTAGAGGGGCAGCTGGCCGTGAACCTTGAACTGGTTGGACGGGGTCATCCCTCGACTCGTGTACACTAAGGAATCACTGAACTGGAGGGAGGAAACCGGGGAAATGTCCAGGGAGAGGGTGGAATGAAGGACACGAGGAAGTAATAAAAGGAAGGAAGAATTAAATTAGATTTTATAGCCTATACAGCATTAACTGCTTCAACTCTGCTGCTCCTGTGAGCGGGTTTGTTATTACTGTGTGGGCAACCCACAGAAGTTTATTTGAAATTCTAGTGGAGATCCCAAGGTTTCCAAAGATGAATTACAAAGAAATGTGTATATAAAGATGATATTTTAAAAGTGTTTTAGCAGAAAAAGTCTGTAATGCCATACCAAGAAGAACATCCTCTGCTGAAGGCCTTTCCCTGAGAGTTTGCTGAGGCAGCCGAGCCTGATGAATTCCTGTCAGCCGCACGCAAACATAAACAGAAACGACATCAGAACAACAGAGGAAAAAATAAGTTCTGCAAATTAGTGGGATGAGTCACTTTTTTTTTTTTTGCAGGATCAACATGGGAACTCGGTTCTACAAGAATAATTCCACTCCCAGGGCTTATCCCATAATCCCCGATTTATGTGTAGCTGTCAAAGCAATTATCCAGGCCTTGTTGTTTCCTACACTTAAATAATTTATTAGCTCATACATGGACATGATTTGTTCCATAAAAACAGAAAAAAGGGACTAAACAACGTGTTTTCAGACAATACATTCATTTGGAAGGGAATGATGCAGCAGTCACAGATTTTTTTTTGTTGGAAATGAATTAACTTAAATTAGAAATAATACTTTCAATACATAAAGTTATGATCCCAGCCTGAGAATTATGGCATCTGTGGGAAGAGAAATCCTAGAACGAACGAAGATGTTTTGAACCAGTGGACAACAAATAACTTGTTTCTTCGCTTTGAAGTGGAATATGAGGTTTTAATTCTTTGAGGACAGTTGCTACTCTCTCTCTCTCTCTCTCTCTCTCACTCTCACTCTCACTCTCTCTCTCTCTCTCTCTCTCTCTCTCTCTCTCTCTCTCTCTCTCTCTCTCTTACTCTTGCTTTCTTTCTTGATCACACTTTCTCTGTTTCCATGCTTCTCCCCTTGTGTTGTTTCATGATTTTTTTTTCTTAACTATTACGTTTGGATGGTGAAAAGTTAAAGGATCACAAAGTGATTTTTAGGCTTAAATTAAAA
>OMLF01010429.1:24653-47145 GCA_900302615.1 Holocentrus rufus
GGCATCTGTGGGAAGAGAAATCCTAGAACGAACGAAGATGTTTTGAACCAGTGGACAACAAATAACTTGTTTCTTCGCTTTGAAGTGGAATATGAGGTTTTAATTCTTTGAGGACAGTTGCTACTCTCTCTCTCTCTCTCTCTCTCTCTCTCTCTCTCCCTCTCTCTCACCCTTCCTGGGATGACGAGGTTGTCGATGCCCGTCAGGTCTTTCTTCAGCTCCAGGAGTTTCTGGAAGTTCTCCATCTTCATCATGGTGCCTTGGAGCTGCAGCACCATCTCTGAGATTTCGGCCAGAGCGGCTGGAGAGGAGGGAGGGGACGATGAAAGGAACAAGTTTATCTCTTGGCGTTTAATCTAAGAGTTGGAACTCATTCATTATGAGAACACATAAAGGGGAGAACAAGTGGAGAGGGGAGGAAGCAGGGGCACAGGGAAACCACACACAGCCTAAAAACCTACCTCTGGAGTCCCTGAAGTCGTCGTGGGTGGGCGGGTAGTGCTTGCAGAGCCTCTCCAGGATGAGCTTGTAGTGCAGCAGGCGGTGGAGGGGCCTGAGGAGGAAGATGTTGAAGGGCAGGTAGCAGGCCTTCTGCTGCTCAAAGTCCCTGCACAGAGTCTCCAGCCTGCGACTGGACCTGAGGCACGGAGACGAGGGGTTCAGCTCAAAACGCTGCTACAGATATCACAACCTACTGCTGCTGCTTTGAAACGGACTGAGAAGATGAATCCAGGTTTCAGGTTCAGTCCTTAGACTTTTACAAAGCAGATTCACTAAGTTATTAAACCAGGAGCTAAAACTACTTTTTCCAGTGGTAGTTTGACTAAATTCAAATTTGGAATGTGTTTTTACTGGTTTATTACTTTTTTTGGTCCGCTACTCTGCAACTGCTGGTTATTTTTGGCTATGGAAGAAAAAGGGATATTTTGGATTCCTTTTTGATTTCACCATAAAAATCAAAAAGGGAAAACTGACTTGAGTGAGGAGAAAGATAAGAGCATGTGTTCTGGAAAATTATGTACTTTGAAAAAACACAACTTTCATGTCCATTGCTCAATATTTGAAACATACTGATATCCATTTTAAAAAGCTTCATAATAATAATGACAGCCTGTCTATTAGCCTCCATTCAAAACTTTAATACTAGTCTAGTTCATGTAGTTCACTGTCTGAAACTGCATGGTGTAACCTAATTACTACGGAGAAATACCCATGAAGCCCTTTGACATTTAAACTGGATCATATTCAGATTGTTTTGGATAAGACAGTACATTCAGCTTTCCTGGAGGCAGCAGGCCAGGGACAACTGCAAGTGGCTGCCAGTGACCTCTGACCTTTGGCTACAAATAGTAATGTCCCGTGTCATGCACCCACCTACAGGCCCGTTCCAGTTCCACCAGGCACTCGGAGTGTTTCTGGAGGTGCACGGTCAACTGCTGCAGAAGAGAGGGTGAAAATAAAAATCACATTTTTAGACTTTCAAAACATCCATTCTCCAGTCTTTTTTTCAGTGCTTCTCTTTCATGATTATTCTAGTAATCTCTTATGGCTTTGACTCAGCATATGTTAGTAGACTGAAATAGTTACCCTCAGACCCTGGATGTTTTTAAGGAGAACATCCCCAATCCGCTGATAGTCTCCTTTAATATGGGCATTGGATCGACCCTCCCTAGGAGAGAGAGAGAGAGTTAGTTGTTTTTTAGCATGCAGTACTACGTGTTTACCAGTAGGTGTCAGGCCAGAGCTGGCTTTTACACAGGCAGGACTTGACAATGGAAAATATTCACTCAATTCCCACAATCCCATTCATCTTACCAGCAAGTCCCTGGGCCGCCTCCAAAAGCAAGGTACAGAGCCATGCTGCCAGTGTGTGTGTGTGTGTGTGTGTGTGTGTGTGTGTGTTTGTGTGGGCCAGAATTAGACAATTCAGAGCACAACAAAAGCCAGATTTCTCCTCCTGTCTGTCAGGACAAAAATAACAAAGACAAGATTTTCACAGGGGGGGAAATGAGGACTTGGTGTTGCATTACGTCCTCGTGTGATGTCAAACTACAGCTGTGATAGTTTGTGACTGGCTGCTGTTGTCAAAAACACACAATTGACAATAATGAGCACTGGAACACTGATCAATTTGTCTCAAGTCACAGAAAGTGAGTGAGTGGGTTGGCTGCGGTGCGAGCGGACATTTTTCCCACAGAACAACAGCGAAGATGGATCTTCTTCCTCGATGCTTTTCCCCATGAACCAACTCAAAAGCTGGGTTTCCCTCCAAGTATTTTTGGTGAATTATGATGTAGCATGTTACAAATGAGCGGGGTGAATGGAAACAATAAAACTGGAACAGCGCAGTATAATGTGCAAGCCTTTGTTTTTTTGTCTTTGGATGAAACCATGAAATATGCCCGACGCTAGCTGACGCAGGAGAACAGGAAAAACTTGCCCAGTGCTAATCTGTTCTTGAGGCGCCTCCAGTTTTTCGAGTGGATGTTGTTTTGGTGACACTCAGGAAGTCTATTTATTCACTTCAACCCAGCTGACTCAAACGCAACCTAATTTGCATTTTATCTTTTTGCAACACTTCTAAAATTTGCGTAAAATTTGCCTGACAGTAGGATGGAAACAGCTGCTGAATTTAGGAGGCGAGGTCCAGAAAAAGACAAAAATGAAGCAGTGCAGTTTAAAACAGTGTCGAATGCTCTGTCACATGCACCAAATAAATGCTTTTGATAACAATTTTTACATTTCTAATTTCGTTCTCCTTATTTATTATTGACTATTATTGGTTTCTGCCCTATTTCCTGTGCTATTTTGATGTGAAGTCATTTTTTCTCCTGTAAAGTGCTTTATAAACTCAGTTTTATTATTAATGCAATATCACTAAATTAAATAGGTCATTATTATTAGATATCATTACACTTTTTGATCTTATTTTTATAGAAAGATGTTAAATTTGTCCTTCTTTCTTTTCTCTCCTCTCTGTCTATACACACAACCCATCTCTCAAATAGGATGAGGGCAATTTCCCAGAGCGGTGACACAGCGCTGATGGGGCTCTGCAGGTGGACAGAAGTGTGTGTTGCTGTTCAGAGCCTTTCGAGCTATCCACACCTCACACACACATACACACACACACACACATGCATTTCAACAAGGCCACCCTGCAGCCTTGGCGCCGTGGAAGGTAACAGACGGGAGCGTCGAGGCCAACATCGACTGTGATGATACACAAACTGACAGACCGATATAGAAACACACACACACGCACACATCCTTTGTGGTGACACCTATCAACACAGATGTCACACACACACACACACACACACACACACACACACACACACACACATACAGTTTGGCTCGCACAAACATCAGCAAGATACACATGCAGACACACTCATACACATACACAAACATTCTTTTGTTGCTTTATTACCTCAATAACCATTTTAAGCCTGTATTTACCTGCATTTTAGTACTTTTGTACATATTTGCAGCTTTTATTTTTTAATGAAATTCATTATCTTATTTCCCTTTGTCTCATGTCTTTCACATGACCACTGCATGGTAACAGGAATATTATCAGCACACTCTGGTCCCGACCTTTGCATTTCTTGCCTATTTGTTTCATGAAACGTTGGAGATCTAGACATTTAATCTTTAGCGAAACACCAGCATGTTCTGTATTGTATCTAAGAGTATTTAAATGTTTACAGAATCCCATTTCTAAGGAAAAGTTTAAAAAATGTGACAGACACTGACCACTGTGCCAGTCTCTGCTCCACCTCTTTGAGGAAGCCCTGGTGGAACTTGTAAACTGGATCGTAGTTGGCAGAAATCAGGTTCCTGACAGAGTCCGGCAGGGCCTCGTCTTTCCCCACAACACTCTGGAAGGACTGGGAAGGGCACACACACACACACACACATTAGAGACATTTCATGTACAGGCATTAGTGCATTAGAGGAATACGGAAGTTTGTTAAACCATTGGCCTGTGCATGTTACTTTCCGCAATAAAAAGCCATAGAAAGTCACTCATCCACATCAGCTGCCTCACTGTTGACAGTTTCTCCACAAACCAAACCTCTAAGTGAAACAGGAAGAAGGTTGAAATAGTGACAGATGAATACGTTAAATGAGAGGACCTCACGTATTGTTTTTTATGTTCAAATTAGGGCTAAAATTGGGATAAATGTTCAAACAAACACAAACCTGCCACTTCTTTGTTTGTTTTTGAGCCTCGGTTTGAGAAGCATATTGGAGTGAATGGGGACGAATGAAACTGAAATGCGACTGCAGAGGCGACTGATGTGGGTGAGTGACTTTCTATGGCTTCATATCACAATAAAATGACACCTTGACTTCCAAAATGACTGACAGCAACAAATGACACTTTTCTAAGAATGTTTAACTTAGCAAAGTGACTGATGTGACTTGAAAGCGCAATGCCATGTTTGCACCAGGGATAACCATTAGCTGGTTCAGAAACAGCAACACACACACACACACACACACACACACACATGCGCGCGCGCACACACATACACACAAAATCCTTGTGGCCTTAGGGGGCTGCACCTCAACACCTGACACTGAGGTGTTGAATTCCACAGAGACAAGCACACCCGATGATGACAGCTAGTGTGGCGAGTCCAGCTGTTTCACAGAAGGTTGCATGGGGTGACAGAGAGAGAGAGAGAGAGAGAGAGAGAGAGAGACAGAGAGAGGGAGAGGGAGAGAGAGAGACAGACAGAGGGGGGTGTGGGACTTGACTTCAGGCCTCAGCACCGCCATCCAAAGAAAGTATTTAAGAGGTTTTTAAAAAGCGCCAGTGCACGCCTTCCTCCCACATGAAAGCAGATGGAAACTACTGTTAAAAAACAGCTGAGAGGGAGAAAAAAAGAGAAGAGGGGGAATATGGGACAGATGGACGGTGATGTAGGGACACACTGGTATGAGAAAGACCTAAAGATGGTGTGAGAAGGCCAAGATAGCTTTAATTCTCTTCGCTTTGTGGGGCTTTTCTTCTAATTTGTTAGCAACAGGAAGAAGCAAGACACAGTTTGACCCACATTAAGCTGCAGGATTCAGGATCTAGATGTTTTAATGAATGTGGAGTAAGTTTCCCCTCGGTGTTGATTTCAGTGGTTTTACTTGGACCAGATCTGTATAAACAGCTGAGGGCTGATCAGCAGGATGGCTGCAGAGTTTTATAGAACAAACAAGATTTTTAAAGTTTGCTAGCTGTTTAAAAAGGCTTAAAAGGCAGTTTACTGCTTGAAAACAGGAGGGCGCTAATTATCAAGTGGCAAGATTTAAGAGTTTAATGCTCCCGCTTTGCAGTCTTTTGAAGTACAAAAGCATGAACATTATTTTTGTTGGGTTTTTTTTTCTACCTGTGATTCAACTTAACAAAAGTGAGAAGAAAAAAACGCACAAGAAAAGACACTTTTTTGTGTTTTCAAGGCTTATTTTCATCCGTTGTTTGGCCTACACAGGAGAACTCCTCATATGCAGCCACAGATGTAGAACCTCAGTCTGAAGTTATGAAGCTGAAATCACTGCACCTCACAAAGCCTGGGAGATTTTGACATGTAGCTCTTGTTTTTGACCATTTCTGATACCTGAGGCTACAATACATTGTCAAAAACAAAGTGAAAAGTCCAAATACTGGACAAGTGACCTGAAATTGGTGAACTGACCTGCATGTTGCCATGTAAAAACAGTGACAGCAGCAAATAAAGTCCAACTTTAGCTCCTTTTCCAAATGTTTAGGCTGCAAAAAGACCAACTTTGGCTTACTGTCCCAAAGTTTAGGCTTTAAAAAGACCGACTTTAATTCTCCGTCCCAACACTTAAGCTTTATAATGACCATCTCTGACTCACTATCCCAACACTGAGACTTCAAATAGACCGATTTTAGTTCACTGTCCCAATACTTAAGTTGTAGACAGACCAACTGTACCTCCCTATCCCAATGCTTAAGCTTTAAAGTGACCAACTTTGACTCACTGTCCCAATATTGAGGCTTTAAAAGGGCCGACTTTGGCTCCCTGTCCCAGGACTGCAGGCCTGTGTCTGTGTGTTAAAGCGGAGCTGTACACTTCAGGGACTGTGTTTACACTTGGCCAGGCTCGCTGCTGGCCTCAGCGCAGATGGTTCTTCAAAGCTCTGCCTCTTTCTCTCGGCCAGCTGAAAATGGCCTCGCACTTAACGGGGACTTGGCAATGGACGAGACTAGACAGGCAAATGGAGAGATGGTGTGTGTGAACAGTGCCTGTGGTTCGACGCGCAAGCACGGCACCAAAAAGTGATTCTCCACGAATAATCATGGCTCATTTTTTCTGCTAGGTTTTAGAATTATCGGAACTTTTCTGGCAGGTTTCTGTATGTATTTGTACACATTCACAAAGACAGGCATCACATCCAAACTTAATATACGTTCATGAATTTGTTCTCTCTCTCTCCACACACACACACACATAGACTGTTATACTTACCACTGTGATGACCTGCAGGTCTTTGAGGTAGGTCCGCTCTGTAGTCAACAGCTCCTTGGCGATGAAGTAGGCTTTGTCTGTAGGGAACTTCTAGACACACAGAGAAAGAAGAGGTTCATCCATCCATCCATCCATCCATAGGCCTTGTCTGTAGCAGGTCTCTCCACATTTCATCAAATTAAACTCAAACTTAAGACCTTTCTAATGCCACTTTGGACAAAACAAAACAACAACCAATTTTGCATTTTGCAACTGAAAGGTGTTTTGTGTTGTACTTAAATATCAGCAAATCTTTGCCATATTTATTTTGAGACATTAGCATAATTTCTGTGAACAAATGAGACCAAAACCAAGACCAAGAACATCTGTCAGCCTCAACACCACATTTTACATTGTGAGCCACTGAGTGGGATTCTGCAGGAAATCTGTTTTTCCAGTGCAAACAGAACTGAGTTTTTCAAAACTGCAGATAGGGGAGGGAGTGAAAGGCAGATGGAAAAATCACCCCCAACATGTTTATCCTCTGCAGCGAAGCAAAGGAAAAAATGCCCATGGAGTGACACCAGAGGGAGGGAGGAGGGGGAACAAGTAGCAACATCATATTTGCAAGAAAAAGAAACAGGGAAATGTCTTTATTTTGAGAAACACTGGCTCAACGTCATGAAACAGAGGCTACTAATCATCTCAAATATGATCTCATTTGTTTATGGTGTTTAGACCATGATCACAATCAATTTGATAATGATATACTGTATGTAGATGTTTAAAACCTCTTCAACCCTACCGGTCCCATTGATGGGTTTGTCATTACAAATTTATGCTGGGCGGCTGAGCTTTGTTCAAACCCACAGAACTTTATTTTAAATTCTAGTGGTGATCCCAAGGTTTCCAAAGATACCAAATATGTCCTGCTGAATTACAGGGAAACATGTATAAAATGATGCACAAGACATCTCGATGTTTTCTATTTGATGTAACGCTGGCATCTTAGGTTTGAATATTCCCCTCAATATGAGTGTGATGTAGTTTCAATGAAGCTATAACTAGCAGATACAGAATGTATATGTCCTGTTGGCGTACAATACGGAAAAAAAACAATTCCCCCCTAATTCAAAAGATACTTAAGGGGATATATAAGGGAAAATCAGAGTTCAAGGGGTTAAAATACTACAGCAGAAGCTATACCTGAATGAAACTGAATGAAAATGATAAAACTTGCAGACCCACCATAGTTTAAGCTTGCATGACTTGGCTGATATATAACTAGGTGAAAATTTGAAGGCCTGCTGATTAAAATTGAATGACGTACGATGTTGTACAGCCTTGAGATAATTTAAGACATAGGATGACTTTTTTGGGACCTGCAGAGAACCTGTACAGGGCTTTTCAATTTCCAATTTGCCGTCCACCTCCCACCCCGTCTGTATGCACACCTTCCTCCTCGCTTCGTCTTCGTCATCCGTGCGGACGTATCCGGCCTCGGTGAGCAGGGGGCTGGTGAGGGGCGACGGCAGCCGTCTGTCAGGGCTCTGACTGAGACCCAGGCTGCCGGTGCTGGCCACCGCCTGTCCGTTAACTGAGCCGGTGCCGTTAACCAGCACATGGGCGCTGGCCAGCGGAGAGTCCGCAGAAGAACTGGGACTTCCTGAGGGAGGAGAGGAGAAAACAACAGTGGAAAAGGAAGGAGGGGAGGAAGAGAGGAAAAGAGGGAGACAAGGGAGAAAATGACAGGAAGGATAAGATAGGAGAGGAAAAGGGCACTATGTCAAAATGGGGTCCATATGTTTAAGAAAACAACAAGTACTTTCTTGAAATTCACTGCCACCTTCCTTACCATCTAGCTTCAATGTAACAAATGTCAGGCGAACAAAACTAGCTGAAATTCAACATATAAACATATTTCTAATTTCTATGTGTGGCAGTGGATTTCAAGGTTAGATGATGGTCTGTTACATTATGATACTTAAATAATCCTTGGACCCATTTGGGTCCTCATCTGAAAATGTTTAAAAAAACCCACAGTGAATTATGGTTAGTAAGGAGCTATGGATTACATGATTCAGTTATCTGTAAAACTTTCAGTAAAGGCCATATCTGTGCATTTTAAGGGCAAGTAAAATGACAAAAATGCAGCCATGCATAGCTGCAGAGCTATCAGGCAGATTTATCAATAAGGTTATAAGCAGAGTAAACTGATGCTTGTCGTAAATCATAAACCAGTGCTGTAGTGATGAGTATTAGTAAAATGCACTGCGACTGTAGATGTTCCTCAGGCACTTTGACTGCATTATAACTATTTATGAAAACATTGCAAGCTTTTACAAATCCCTTACAATGCATGATAGATATGGACTTTGTAGAAACAGCTACTCTAAGATACTCTTTGCTAGCCATGATGAGGCTGCAAAATCAGCTGAGTTTCTCTTAGGAATTAATGGCCTGAGTACGGATGAGATACCATCCACTTCTAAAATCACTGCTGAATCATTTATGAGGGTAAATATGATCATCAGGACACGGAACTAAAGAACCCATCTACTTTTCACTACATCTAGTCACTACAAAGGTGGGCTACATTGTGCAACGTTGTGACTGTATACTTGCCCGGGTGCAAAGTTTCCAAAGAGTCCACTGATTGGTGGGTTTACACACCAAACTGGATCATGGGTAAAACCATGGCAACCACTGAGTGCAGATCTGTGACCGGTGCTATAAAAAAACTCACCACCATATAGAAAAAGAACTAAAATACACTCGAACAAAGACATCAAACACGTGACACAGCCAGCTAAACTACTGAAACATGAAACACAGACAGACACGGGTCGAGCTACGTGTGCATCACACAGCACATGCACAACACTGAACAAAACGAACAACCTCTACTCTACGCGCTATCTACCACGACACAAGACACGGGGAGGGAACTGAAGGGGTCACACGCATCCAGGGTGATTGTCAAAGTGTGTGTGTGTGTGTGTGTTTTTTGTGGTGAGGGGTGGTAGTGTTGAGGCTGGGGGAGGAGGGTAAGTTCACATTACACACACTTTCTTTCTACTCTACAGAAAATCCTGGAGTCCCTTGTCTTTCGAGCATACGGGGTCGTTTTTTATTGACACTAGTGCACAAAATCAGTTACAGGGTTAAAAATTGAGGGGAAGTGCAGGAAGAAGAGAAATCATGAAAACAAAATCCAGCAGGACAGGTGTGCAGATATACAAAGTGTTACAAGAGTGACAGGGAAACCGGAGAGTCGGTGAGCTTTTAGGTCACATATTGAGTGTGAGTTAAGAGAAAAACGGATCATTTCAATGCAGAATCTGTCTTTTGTGAAGGAATATGATGACTATTCAGCAGATAAGCTCTGTCTAACATACTTTTGTGTGACAAGGAGATTGGCAGCAGTTTTACCTCTGTGTTTTCAGTATTTAGTGCTATTGAGACGTCCAGGAAACATCTGCCATATGCTAATGTGTTAGCCTGCATACTGGACACACAGAAATGAACCCATTACCAATCCTCTCATCACAAAATGATTTAATCACAGAGATTACCTGCCAGAAAGTCGGTGTATCCCTTCAAAGGGAAGACAATCAGTCACTTTGTTATGTAAACAGAGACAGGAGCACAGATGTGATGCTGTAATGCCAACTTATGGCATTTTAACAATCAGATGTAAGCAGCCAAATATCAGTGAGATCAAAACTTGTATATCATCAATCATTCAACTATTATTATCAAATTATTATAAAATACACCTAACAAATTGGTTGCTGATTAACTCCCATACAAATTACAATATGAATACAAAATCACAATCTATCATTCTTGTATGTACATTACATTAAAGTTACAAAAAAGCCTACAAGAGAGTGACTTGCTGCAAATGCTACTTTGGTGACAAGCAGCGGACGGGACAACAGGGTGGAATCAACTCCAGCGTTCATGTGTGTACTGTGTGTGTGTGTGTGTCTATACATGTGTATCCAACTTCTGACAATACTCCGACTTTCACACTTTACAAAACAAAGCGCCAGATCCCACTGATACCCTTCTGTTTCATCACTTACATTATGCATTAACCTTAACTTGACTTATATCTGTCTTCCTTCCGCCCATGCTCTCCACAAAAAGGAAAAAAAAAAAAGAAAAAGAAAAAAAGCGCTGGAGTTGAATCAGCCCTGTTTTGTCCTTGTGCATAGTGAGCAAACCCAGGGCAAAATGCAAAATGGTGTCTAAATATCTGAAAAGCGCAAAGTGCACTGAATTTATCATGGAGATGAAAAGAGGAATGCATAAACGGAGGAAAACTCAAGACAGAAAGAGGGGGGTTTGCAGAAACATGATAAAACTTCATCTGGAATTGAAGAGGTGTACAGTTTGCATTCAGGTGCACCTACTGCTTTTCAAATATTTGGAACCATTTTGAGCCCGCTGACAGAGACAGCGAGTGACAGAGTGAAGAGAGCAGAGCAGTATGACAGAAACGCAGGGAATTTGCTTGCCTGGTTATCATGCATTCAGAGGAAAAGAAAAGGAAACGGTGAGAAAACAGTGTGAGGTGCATTTTTTCCCTCCCCACTGGTAGATAACATGCTTGAAAAACAGGGCAGTTTCAAAGTGTGAACGCTGCTATGGCTTTGCTAACAGTCGGAGTTGTTTCAGGAAGAAGCGCTAGTGTTGCGAGGGAAAAAAAGGCCATTTGGCTCCAGAAGGTAAATGCACATGATAAGGTACTGATGAGATTTAGTCCAAATTAAGTCACCCAAAAACAATCTAGAAAATCAAATCCAAGCTCCAACGTCAGTGTTTTTGCACAGAGGCTCCCTTATGGTATTCTGTTCTAGGAAATTGGCTGAGAAGGTTACTTTGGGGAGTTCATTAGAAATCTTGCAGCATGCCTCCACCCAAGTTTGCTGAAATCAACCCTAAATTTGTGCGATTTAAAACATCATTTTTATACACAGACATTGAGAACAAAGCCTTTCTAAGCATCTGAAGCGCTAAAACTGATCCAAATCCAGCACGGTGAAGGGAATATATGGGACTAAATCTTTTTCGATATGAGCGTTGCAGTGAGCGGACAGCCAGCAAATGACAGTGATGGGGATGGGAAGGCCGGCAGACCTTCAGCAACCGGCATCGTCACAGAACAGAGGAAGCAGCATCCAAAGAAAAGTCAAAGATAACAACGAGCTATCTTTTCTCGTGTGGTCGTAGTGCATGCCAGGGGTCAAGCCAAGCAAAGCAGACAGCAAGCTGGATGGGCGCGGGTAAAAAGGTTGACGATGGCTGACGTCTTGGGTTATTTCTCATTGTGTGTGTGCGTGTAAAGAAAAGGGATAGAGGAACAGAGACAAAGATCAAGAGAAGACAAACTGCAGAGGAACCACAGAACTCTCACCCGCTTGTCACACCCACCAACCATATTAGCATCAGCATAGATAATGTATCTTGAGAAGATAATGTGGGGCGTCAGATATTATGAGATATTACAGATATAAGCTAAGGGGCCTCTCGATTACGTCTTTTCTTCTTCTGTCTCTACTTCTTCGGGACACAGTGCTTTTACTTCCCTAGCGTGTCCTGAAAAAAACAGAATTACCACAAAGAGTCTCTATCAACAACATCAAAGTTAACAGTGCAAATTGCCCACAAAAGACAGAAAGAATGAAAAAGTGCTCTGAAGAAAAGGACGTCAGCTTGGCCTTGTCATGAAACCGCATGAGAAGGCAGCATGGCCGGCAGCTACGTACAGCATTCCTCCTCCAAAAGATACAAAAAGCTAACACATTTCTCAATTGAGTGTATTCTTCTAAGTACAATCCATTCTCTACTAAGGAGAGTCTAATATACAATTAAAGGGGAATACCACTCAATTCAAGAATCCATGTCATTGCCATGGACTAGTACAGTCCAATCAGTATTTGTGAGAATTAATACAGACTGCCCTCGACAAAAGGAATAACATGGAATTCTACGTTGAGTGATGCTTCCCTTTAAACCTCTAAGGTCTCCAAAATAAATCCCTCAAACTCCAGCTATTCTTGCAGCCCTTCTATTGCACAAGACAACAGTCAAATAATTACAAAAGTTCGACTCAAAGAAAATAATGCTACATTAAGAAACTACAAGTTGGAACAATTCATCACTACATATATAGTCCTGTTTAGGGACAGTGATACTGAAAGGCATAACAGCCAGTCAGCTCAACAGCTTTCAGAACAGGATATTGACATGTTTCATACTCAACGTCACATACAAGGAACTAATCAATATCTCTCTCTTGCTTCAGCACCTAGATACGTTGGCATCAAGCCACTTCCTCATATGCCATTATACAAAAATGAACTGCAGTCACCAGAAACCTAAACCTTCCTCAGTAATAACTTCACATTATAAAGTTTCCTTGCAGATGGCAAAGTTTCTTGGTTTAACAAGGAGGAGTATTAACAAGATTTTTTTTTTTTAAGAAAGTGAGGAATAACTGTAGAAACTTTTGCTCCCATAACAACCAACTACAATTAAAAATGTCAAAGGTATTCCTTTAAAACTAAACAATTTCTTAACTTCTGCACATAATCTATGTTATTCATCTACATCTACATCTATAATGAATATACAGTTCATAAGTTATGGCACATTGCAAGAAAGGTTTTCCTTAAAACATCACCTACACTGACTCTTCAGCAGATTTTTATACAGAGCTCACAGGATTGCCTCAGGGGCTTCAGACTTAATGGATTCTCTCTGACAAACAGCTAACCAACTTTTCTAAATATCTGTTAGGTTAGACTAAAATCGGCAATATGCCAGGAGATTTGCATAATGTTTGCTGAATACAAAATAATGGGATTGTGGGATTTGAAAACAACACTCAAAAGCCTTTAGGGCATGGACTAATGAACTGACCTAAAAGTAGGCAGACCTCTCTTTTTACAGTGGAAGAACCCACAAAGTCAGACAAAAAGTCAAACTCCACTCCCAACAAAATATGGAAGACCCTTAGCTGATAGAATGTAGTTGCATTTCAATGCATTTTCCTCAAAATATGTCTACTGTAGGAAAACTATCCAATCCTGTGTGAATAGCTGTACTAAAACTATGATTTTACAACCCACAGTCCTTTACCTCTGATTTTTAGCAATAAACCCTCACTGCCAATAAACGTACCTAATTTTTCAGTCCTTATTAATGTTTCTGGGTGGTAGATTTGATTTCGGCCATACTACATTTCTCTAACAAGCCAAAATCAGATTTATATTATATAGTTTTTCTGTAGTATAACATATTCCAGTGTTGATACAATCCCTCTACAATTCAATTACAATGTATTTCGGATGTTTCATGGCGCCTAATGAGAGGCCAAATGACTTGTTATGTACCTGCCCCTCTTCTTCAACAGCTAAAAACACGACCGCCCATATCTTCCTCATTAAAGCGGTAACACCCCTCCTCCTCCCCTTCTCCATCCTCCCCCTCTTCGAGCTGGAGGCTACCAAAGGAGAACTTGCTATGGGGCAGCGGGGAGGAGTTCACACCGTTTGAGTTAACCGAATTGAGGGAACTGACAGCAGCGGGATTGCCGTACATTAACGGTTGGCTGTACGCGCTGCTGCCGGTGTCTGACTCGGTGTCGCTGGTGTCGGTGCCGCTGCTAGTGGACCCATCAATCATTTGGACGGGCTGGTTCTGGTTGCTATGTGCCGGGTTGCTGCCGGGCTTCCCGCGCCGCCCGTACAGCCGCTGCACAGTACTGGACCGTCCCTGTCCCGGGACTATGAGGTTCCCCCCATGGTTGCCGTTAGTCACCACCATTCTCCGCTCCATTGGGGCAGAAGAAGGGGTTTGGATGGGTGTGGCCCGCAACCCGTATCGAAGTGGGTCGTGGTGCCGAATGGGGGTGGAAGTGAGCTGGCTGAGAATAAATGGGTCGGTATCAGAGCGGTTGCGCATGTTATTGTTGTGATGTGGTTTGGACAGGTGTGGTGGGGTGCGGTTGGCGGTGATTGGGGAGTAGCTGCCATAGTGGTTTGGCAGCATGGAGTGAGAGGGCGGCGGGGCGGTGGGGGTCTCCACGGGGACCCCCCCAGGACGTTTGCTGAAATAATGGCCGCCATCGTCCCAGCGTGAGGTTGAGCGCGGCTGACCGTGACCATTCACCATCTCAGCGTGACTCAGAGAGTTGGTCCGATGGTGGAAACTGCTGATCACGGGGCTGGAGCACTGGCTACGTGTCCCGGTGCCTAACGGGCGCCCTGCCGCTATGCCTCGCTTGTCCCGACCCTGAAAGATTTCGTCCAACAGCGTGCTGTGGAGCGGGAGGCGGCCATGAAAAGAGCCTCCGTTGGTCAAAATCTCATCATCTGTTAGCTCGTGACTCAAACTGAACTTGTTGTTTGACACTGGACACTCATCAAACCTGCTCGTGTTACCCAATATGCCTTGCTGCTGCTGCAGCCCCATCACACCCTGCTGTTGCTGCTGCTGCATTAACCCCTGGGGATTGGAGTGGTAGACCCCATTAACAATCCCAAACAAACTCCCAGCTACCCTCCCACCATTACCAATACCACCAGCACTACCGCCACGCTTACACACAGAAGACTCATCCTCGTTGCTGTCATTTGCATTGCTGTGGCCCCTGGTAGCCCTGTGGTCTTTAGTTACATCATATTCACTGTCTATGTCGCTGCAGTCTATGTAAGGAATGGAAGAGCTGCTGCCTTTGTTTGCCCTGCAGGCTGGACCTGGGTTGAGGAGGTGCTGATCTGGTGCTGAGACGGTGGCCTGGTGGTTCTGTCGGGACTGGGTCGGCTCTGAGCCCGGCGCCTGCAGCGTGTCGTGGAAGCCGTTGGCGGTAGATGTGGCAGTTGGAGGCTCATCAGAACCATTAGCGTCCGCTCTGAGGCCCACTCTGGCTGAGTCGGGCTGGTCTGCTAATGGGACAGACATGGCACTCTGCGGGTGAGGGAGGGACAGAGGGAGGACAAGGAGGGGAGAAGGAGAGAAAGGAGTGGAGGGAGGAGTAGAGGTAGAGGAGAATGGAAGAGAAGCAACAGAGACACAGAGATAGAACTTTTAACCAGGTTGGATGACTGAGGCTGCGTTCTTATTTTACGAGGCTAGACATCATTATATAGCAGGTTTCAGAAAAACAAGTTTATGACTTCATAAGACCTTTCTGATGCTTCCTCTGACTAGATTTAACAGAGGAACAAAAGGAAAAAAAAACTATTTCATTGAATGTTCAAAAACAATTAATGATCAATTAAGAAAAAGGACATCAAGAAATAAAATATTTACATGCATGATGTCCAACACATTTGGCATATTGTACTACTAACCCTGTGCTGTATAAATTTAAGAGTGGTCATCATGGTCATCATTACATTATGGATATATATGGGTATATGAGGTAAATGTAATAATTTCAAAAGAAATGATTTTTAAGGTGTCAAATTAAGGTAATTTGATACTTTTTCAGACTATTGAAGAACCTGTGGCTGTCTGACTTGTACAACCAAGTTGAGAACATGTTCCTTTGGAACCAGACTTCTTGAACAAGAATGCATTCTTATTTAAGCAGGATTACTGTCTTCAAACTCTTATTCACAGCAGGAGCCTGAGGGACTCATTGCAGAGGAAGGATGGGTTGTAAACATTCACATTCTCACTCCTGGGAGCTACACAGAAAAGCCACAGTCTTGTAGTGTTGGCTGCAGAACAGCTTCAGATTGAAAGAAAAATACAAGGAAATGATAAAAATAGATAAAGAGCATGTGAATGTGTGCAAGCCAATCCAAGTGTGCACAAAATGGATACTTTAACTCATATATTAATCAGAAAACTATGACATTGCAGGCTATATGAAATGACATAACAGTGTTTGTTGGTGATAATGTGCGTGTGTGTGTTACCTCTTTTGGCACTTGCGAGCGGAATGAAGAAGACTGAGGAGACATGCTGCTATTGGACAATATCTTACTGTGCTTCCTGAGAAAAGGAGAAGCAACAGACTACAGTCAAATCAAATATAACCAATCAAAATACAAAGAAATCTGATTACTAGTTGGCATCCATGCTACTACGTTAGAATGCATCCAATGCTGGTTTAGTTACGTTTAAAACTATACATCCTATTAAGATATAACATTTACAAAATCACATTTGGTTCTATACTCTTGCTGCTGTTCCTCAACATTTTTACATAGACGCAGCTCATCCTGGGAAACAAGTTTCTCAAAATCCTACAAGCTCATCCCAAGAGATTTTTCCAGATGTTGACACTTTGTTTCCCACATACTGGAAAGTGTATTTGTCGCTGCCGACTGGCCCAAGGGAAGTGTTGTGTGATCGGTGGAAAACAAAATATTTACAATTTGCAATGTTCCTCTTAAGATTTATTCAGTTGTTCAAAGCTTTCATCAAGTCCCTCTTAAAGGGTAATACTGTGATTTGCAAGTGAATGTATAAACAAAGGCATGTGTTACAATGCACACACATGCACACACAAACAAGGCGGCTTGCACAGAAAATCAATATCTTTATCTTTTCAGTCTATTGTTGTGAGTCAACGTGTGCGGTCTCGCCTCGAGCCAACTGGGGCTGAAACGTCCTGACATTCAAACACCCAATCAAATGGTGGCAGCTTCACCTTTCGAACGGAACCTTCTTGAACTCTGAGTCTTTGACATAATCGATGATCTGCTTCTGGGTTCGACCACTGCGGGCACAGGACACAAGGACACAAGAGCATGACGATGAAAAACAAATAAAAAGCAAAAGCAAATTATAGCAGAAAAGAAGTGAAGAAGACAAAAGAGGATATAAACGTCATTCAAAATAACCATCCTGTTCCCTATAGTTCAGTTTCCACCTTCACCTTCCTTTCTGTCTTCTCAGCATTTACCTGAACCTGAATGAGGAGCCCCTGGTGAAGAGGACGGGCTTGGGTTTGGGTTTGGGTTCCTCAAAGAGCCTGAAGAAAGCATGGTACTCTACGCAGATCTTCCAGAAGATCTTACAGCAGTCCCTGCTGGCCATGGCAAACTCCAACGTGTCGTGATGAGCATTTTGCTGGAAGACGCAGAGATAGACATGAGTATAGATGGAGAGAGGGTTGAAGAGGTGGAGGCAGGCAGGAAGGATTGAGGGTATAAATTCCAGTTATAGATGGATGGATAGATAGATAGATAGGTGGATATATCCATGATTTTAGAAGGAGGGAAAGGAGGGGGAAAGAAGGGAAGGAGGAAAGTAAGGAAAAGAAGGAAGGAATGATAAAAAGATGGAAGGAAAGAAGACAATGTGGACTCACAGTGGGATCAGCTCTGAGCTTGATGAGGAACCTCTTGCGTTTGAAGCTGAGCTTACGAATCTTGGACCAGTTGAAGGCATTGATCTTTGTGTACCCCTGCATTAATGGGAAGACGGGCAAATCAGAGTTCAAGGGGTTACCACTCATGAAACTTACATTACTGGGTTAATGGAAATTACAAATATAATTACATGGACTCTTAAGTTCCTGCTGTGTCTTACTCAGCCCATTTCTGCCAATAACTCAGCAAACTTAACAAAACAGCACATTCTTTTATCCTAGCGGAGACTTTGCCAAGTTTGGGTGGAGGCTCACCACAAGACCTCCTGAACTAATTAACCAAATTGTTAGATCAGCTACATTTTCAAGATGCCAGCATTCTTTGAGCACTTGTGAGATAAACTGTGTAGAGGAATTGCTAATTGGGGTAAATTCTCGTTAACAGAGGATGTATCATCTCTTGTTGGGACAATGTATCCTAATATAACCTGATAAACTGACCTAGGTGCCAGAAATCGCAAAGTCAGCTATAAAGGTTTAAACATAGCATGTCCTTCATTTAACTACACACTGCAGCACAATGCAGTGCTGACTTATGCTGTACAAACTATATTTAAACTCGAAAATGCAGTTAAATAGCTCGCAGTGACCTTGTCTCAGTTTTTGTTTCAGAGTTCACCCAGCAACAGCGGTGGCAAACCACAGCAATAAAACTTGACACCATGACTGGAGAATATGAGAGAAAACCCACAGGATTAATCCACTGTTCAGAATTTAGTGTTTTTACAAGAATATATGTTTAACTGTTTAAGTGCTGTGACATGTTTTATTAGCTTAAAACTACAAACTATACTGGGACCAAAACTTTACCAAAAATACATAGAATGAGAACCACAATTACCACACACACAAAAAAACACTGCTAAAAATATTATGTATACCCCATTTCAGAAAGCATTTAAATAGCCCACATATTTAAGAAAACCCTCAATTTCACCTCGGGAATTCATATTTCAGATCTGATTTTTGAACACAGATCTGTGATCATGCCTCTGGAGCCCCTTTTTATCTTGTATGTATAAAAAACAATGCTTTTTTTTGTTGAAGCAGAGTTTTACCTGGAATACCAGCACCCCAGTGTGCGCCACAGCCAGGCTGAGTTTGGTGCCCTCGCGGTCCTTGGCCGGGTGCAGGCGGACGCCGTACATCTCCAGCCGCCGGGCGATTTCCAACAGCTGGTAGTCCGACTCCGCTGGGGTCTGTCCTCTGTGAAGCAGAGAGTGATAGATTCAATCCATCAATCAACCAAACAACCAATCAGTCAGTCAGCAGCCGAGCATCTAATTGAGTGAAGGAGGGATAAATCAGCCAATCAATCATGATAAATAGTTCAGTTTAAGTCGACTGATTCCTGAGAGTGCTTCCACATTCCATCTTTCTATTGTAATGTATCTTAATTATTTCCTTTACTTGTCTACATATTTTTTTTCACTCTGTTGCCTTTTTGTTCGACTCTGTTGCCTTAGATAGATGTATAAGGGGCCAGGTGCTGATATTTGCATCTCAATCGGTTCAACAACAACAATAATCACTCAAACCAGCCATAGGTGGGCACCAGGGACAGTTACCATAGCAACTACCATAGAAATAACAACCATAGATGCCAGAAAATATAGCATACTGTACCAAATGATATGTAAACATCTGAGCAAATCACTGCCTTTAATGAAGCCATCTTTTATTTTCATGATCCAACATTAACAAAATGTTGTAACCATATGCTCATGTTAATAATTCATGCAACGAGATGCATAAACAACAAAACATACACAATATATAAAAAACAAAAAAAACAAAAAAAAAAAAAACACTGCAGGATCAGAGGGCAGTGGTCACTGTGGGTGAAAAGCAATCGGCCACAAAAGAAGTTTGTTTCCTCACAAATCTGAAAATAACTTCCTGTTTCCTGTATAGGCTGCTGAATTAGCCACTTCCTTCCTGGGCTGGCTGGGGAGGGGAGAAGGAGCCCACCAAAACAGAATGGGCATGTGGTGCGGCATAAATGTGAGATGGTACAGGCTTGCCTCAGAGCCACTGAGAAATACCGGGATAAATAATCAACAGGTCAACAGTTTGGTTTTCAGTTTACATCTGTGGTTAAGGGAGATTTCAGGAAGGAATGTTTATCTCTACGGCTGCAGCAACAAGGAGGAAACGTATGTGTCATATATTTTAAATGGTGGTATGGAAACTGTGTGTGTGTGTGTCCCAGAGGAATACAGGGTGTGCCAAGTGGTACGTTTGTAGATAGCCAACTCTGTGGGAGGCAGAGATTAGATTTGTGTGTGTGTGTGCAAGTGTGTGTGCATGGTCTGCGTGTGTGCATGCAAATAGTCGTAGATTAAGAGATAAACATCTCTGCTGGAGACAGATTTATGAGTTGGGTGCAATGTTTTTGTGTGTAGGTGTGAATGTGTGTGTGTGTGTGTGTGTGCCAACACCCAGCTTAAAGCTACCCAGAAACTGGTCCCCAGTCACAGTAAGGATCAGGTCAGTATTGTTTTCCATACTGGGATAATCTTAGCCAACAGTTTTCAGTAAACGGTGTTGCCATGGTAATTTTCAAAATTAGCTATTATTAGGGCTAAAACACAGTAAAAGCATTTCACTAAATACAAAATCACATCTAATTCTCTGCATAAATGTACCTCTACATGTGAATTCAACACTGTACTGGACCTACGTCAGCTTTTTCACCATTTAAATCTTGATATTTGACTCATAAGCAATGTTATTACCGTTCACCACTATGTTTAGTCAAACTGGTCTATTCTCCTTCTGAGCTGAATCGCATGTGTATAACTCACACATTCTTGCGGTGGCAGTCGATGATCTTATCCCTGAGGGCGTCCTGGTCTGGCAGGTACTTGTTGTGGAGGAGATGCTGCCAGCTCTGGGTCTCATCGTAGTCGCCTATTTCCGCTGGTGATCGGAGGGAGAGGGAGGCGGAGAGAGAGGGAGGAAGGTGTAATTTTAGAATTTAGAGACAGAATTTAATGCTTCTTTGTGTGGACGAATGAGGAGAAACAGTCAAAACGAGTAGGGGGAAAATTGCGGATATGAGGGGTGCTGCAAAAGAGATAGACGAGAAAGAGAGTGGTTGAGAAAAGATGGTGAAAATGCAGAATGATAAGGAAATGGTGGGCAGATAAAGTTTAAAGGAGAAGGATATAAGTTGGAAAATAAGGAGAAACGGTAGAAAAGGCGCCATGCAACAGTTGACAGCAAAAAGGAAATGTTTGTTGTTTAATGATACATCTCGTCTGCTCTATTTTCTCTACCTCTATCCCTTCCTAGTCTATTCTTTTTATCTATTGTAACATTTCTATTCATCTTCTAGTTCATTCCTCCTTTCCACTCCATCCCATTCTTTTCTATTGTAGATCAGGTGGGGCTTTGCTGCTGTGTCTTGTCTCCATCTGTTCAACACCAGCAGCAATAAACCCTCATACTGTACCACCCATAGGTGCACAGACAAAGCACTGGCTGTTACCATGGCAACAAAGTGATATTCTTTAGCATGCTGAGCCGTAGGTTGCTGCTGTCTGCATGATTGAATCACATACAGAAATCCTATATCGTCCACATATGGTGCAGAATAATAATAACGTTTCCGGAGATAAGCAGAGAGAAGTGTGAGACGGTCAAAAGATCACGCATGGAGGACAGCTCCCATGTGGTGTTCATTTCATTCAAATAACCTGTAAAATATTACTAGGTCTAGATGTGTAAGGGGATAATGCAGGTGCTTGGAGTAACTGAAAAGATAATGACATAACAGAAGAGGGGCGGCAGGGTGGCATGGTGAATGGGGAGACTGGGAAACATGGGTTCAAGCTCTGTTTTTAGTGATAATAATTACTAAAAACAAAGAAAGATAGGCAGGTTTAAAGCTGTACCAAGCAAAATTGCAGAGGGTTGATTTAAGTAGAATCTTTAGATTTGCCACATGTGAGTGTGTGTGTATGTGTGTGTGTTGCACTTACACTGAATGATATGGGAGACCATGAGAGCAGCGCTGGTGTCGTTACAGATGAGGCGACCGCAGGCCAGGTCATGTTTAATCTGAAGTGCAAAGAGATACCTGGAGAGAGAGAGAGAGGAGAAGTGTGAAGGTGAAAGGCGGGACGTGGGGTAAAAATATCAGAGATGACATGACAGAAAGGCGAAGGCTATTAGCTTAATGCACAGTCAATAAACCTCTACACAGTTTACATTGTTTAAAGTCTTCCAATTACCCTCAAACTGTTGGCGCTCACACACACTGCTGATACTGAACTTCCACTGCCTTCTAATCAATCCCTCATTGAGAAAATGCCTTCAGCAGTTGTTCTCTGTTAATCATTACTCTATAGGCTACTTATAAGGAGCTTTAGACCTCATAAGTAGACTTCCATACACACACACCCACACACACGGTATACACATGTTGCTAGGTCTTGATGCTGCACGTCAATCTGAAAACGGCAGTGACAGCGCCCTACAGGAGAGTGTGTGTCAGTGTTATGACAGCTGGCCTCAATCAAGGCCTACTATCAGCTCAAAGACAACACAGCGATGATTCAACACACACACACTTACACACACACACACACACACACACACACACACACAC
>OMLF01010429.1:55897-66708 GCA_900302615.1 Holocentrus rufus
TAAAGCTTATATTTAAGCCGAACTGGAAATGGCATTGGAGACTTTGCTCATGACTTGTAAAAAGAACTGAAAAGGTGAGACCGATCGAGTCCTGGGAAATTATGGAAAGCAAGAACCCAACCCAACTTTAACCCAACAGACATGCTCAAAGTCAGTTATTTTTGGGCGTTGAATCAAACCACTAAAATCAACATAGCTGGCAAAGAAGTCAATGAATCTGCTCAACACAGCGATGAATGAGAGGACTGAATGAATGGATTCAAACTTCAAAGCCGTGCAGTAGAGAGAAAGTACAATGCACATGAACTAGAGAGCTGGACTGAACTGAGGGCTGGACACTTGTTTACATCCACAAAACTTGACTCAACGCTAGCCCAGACCCTGGGAAAGACCTTTAAAATCTAAAAATACCAGACCATACACGCAGAAGTGAGCTGAGCTTTGGTAAAAGTTTGACATTTTGCCTGTGGTTCTGAGATGCATCAGTGCACATGTCCAAATTTATACATGTCAGCTCATCAGTGTTTTCCCTTTTCTATTTTCAAGATATTTCTTAGTTGAAAAGATATTATGGATAGCTTTACAGTGGAAAATGACAGGAAATATGGGAGAGAGAGAAGAGGATGACATGCAGCAAAAGTCCCAGGACACCAACATCCTGTTTTGGGCTGTTGAAATGATTTGTTAAAAAAAGACCAAGCACTGTGTTGCACTATAGGCCCACTTCCTGCTATGAATATTTATCAGTACCAGTTCACAGAAGAGACTCATAATAACTACATGGAACTGGAAAGACTGAGGGCTGCATACACACCTAGTGCCCCACTCTAAGTTGAACCCTAGTTTCCTGTCATCTGAGATAATAGCAGTAATTTTCCACTCTGACCTCATCTGTGACCTCAGCTCCTAATCCTCCTCCTCCGCAAAGTAAATCCACTTTGTAACGTGCAATGCTCATGTCTTTAATGGTCACAGGTCCAGAGGCTTCGGGGCTACTATAGTTCATCCATTCTGTGGGAAACTTGATTTCTTTGTTTCGTTTACCCAAAAGAAAAAGATATGGGAGTGTAGGAAAAGAGGGATCTTTATTAGAACAAGGCCAATACTTGTGAAATTGTTTGAGAAAGCAAGTATGTCCCTAAATAATTATTGTTCAGAGAACCTTGAGCAAGGCATATCTCCAGTAGAGCTGCTTATTGGTCCACAATATAAAGGGTAAGTCTATGAGTGAGGCAGGGTGTACTGGAAAAGAGCAAGTGTGCTCAGAGAACTTTCTGGAGAAGTAAAGGTTAAAAAAACAGACTGGCAAAGGAAAAAACAACTTGAGAAATAACATCCCTGGATAACGGAAGGGAGAAAACCTCGGATTTGTTTTGGCAATCCAAACAACCCAAGCCAAGCTGTACAAGGCAACTCTGTGACAGCCAGGGTTTTTAAAAAGGCTTACACGGTAATGTTTGGAATAATACCACAATCTATTGTATTCTATATCTATATCTATCTATTGTTTTAAGATTGGGGATGTTTCACACTTTCTTTCACTTTTATTTATGTAGGCTTACTGAGGTGATGAACTGAGCAATCACCCACCTGAAACATCTAAAAGTTTCATAGGGAAGTTAAACTGTTTTCGTGCACTCTCATGCTTGACAGGCTTTGACCTCTCTCAGGCTAATAGGATGAAACTAACTTTATACCTCTTACGGATTCCAATAGCGGATTAGCTGCCCTTGCAATTTATTAAACAAAAGGTATAATTAGGAGCAAATGCCTACTGCCATGCAAACAGTAGCTTACAGTGTTAAAAAACTTTTACCACCTGTCTAACCTCTAAAAGCACTAAGTATAATTTGTCATAATATCCTGCTTGACAAGCAATACTATTCTTAACAGGTAAACAGTGGTATTTCACTGTCAGATGTGATACAATGGTAACTGCTAAGTTAAAAGCAGCTGAAGCACTTAATGGTACAGTCCAGTCTGTTCTCATGGTCTGCCCTGATCTTGGCAACAGCTTCACCAGAGGAAATAATGACCCAGATGAGGTCAAATATGATATATCTGAGTTTTGTTGAAAATGAAACTATAAATAGGCTAGGACAGTCTTACTTAGGAATGAGGAAAGGAAGGAATAGCCTACTGGGGTGCCTGAACAAAAACTAGAAAGCAACGCCTTCACAGTGTTGAAGAGATAAACTGTAGATTTGATTTGAACAGCAAGCACCTTAAGACTTCACACATCACTCATAGACATTTTGCTCCAAGGCCTGATCATAAGAGATATGTGTGCGCACGCGTGTGTGTGTGTTGAAATTTTTCAACAGAAAAGAGCTGACCTGGCCCAATGGACGCCAGACTGAGGTCCTTTCAGTTCAAATCACAATCACTTCATTCAGCAACTTCCATCAATGGGCCTTTCTTAGTGAGCCAAACACACACTCATACAGTGTTTCTCTCTCTGTCTCTCTCTCTAATACATATACACACACAGATGTGCACACATACAAATATTTTCTGGGTTTTTTTCCCAAATTTCGGAGCAACATTCTTCCCTGCCGTGTGCAAGTCCAGTACAAACATCTTGGTATGTGCACGCATGCATACACACATGTAAACATGCCACAAACATCAGACACATACACACACAAATCAGATGCATGCTACAACCAAACAACTCCTGTTTCGTCACACTAAATCTGGTTTTGATCAAAGTGATAAAGGAAATTGACTTTATTCAGTCTCAGTGTGTTATGTGATCAAGATTCTAAACACCTATTTCAACTGCAAATAGAGTTTGAGAAAAACGGTGGAAACACGGACCAGAGCAAACTAAATAAAAACCTAAGTTTAGATTAAAGAGGCAGGACCTTCCTGCTCCAACTCTGCTGCCAAGGTCGCGCCCTTAAAGGCAGGGTCCAGTTTCACCCAGCTGTCCCTTTGGGCCTTGCACCAATGCGGCTCCTCCCCTTTAAGATAATTAGAGGGCTTCCTTGTTCAGCAGGCTAGGCAGCGAGCTTTAACAACCAACTGCCAGTCAGTGAGCTCTGCTGGAATCTGGCTTCAAGCTTGGCAACCATCTCAAAAAAAAAATATGATATGATAAACTTCCAAGAGGACAAGTAAAGCCTGAAGAAGTCATCAAAATAGCACTAGACATGTGGGAGTAGGCAAATAGGAGTCTCTATTCATAATGCAAAACAATCTACAGACCCCCTGCCATCAGGGATGTGATGACTCATGTTAACCATTGAGCTGTTAAAATCCAATTTCCTTGTTTGTGACAGAGGTAACAGAAAAAGGCTCATTTTTGTTGATGCAACTTCACTGAGCAAAGAGCAAAATAAATTTTAACAGCAAGTAAATGGTCACAAAAAGTAGCCAATAAAATACAGAGGATGTCTACAGCTGTGGCAAATGTTCCCACTTTGTTTACCTCTTATAAAGTGATGCATGCCTTTTTGCAGCATACTGTATTTGTGGTAAATTATGCTCCTTTCCCTGAAAAAAATGCATGTTTTGGGGCTGTGGTTTACAACTGGGTTTACAAATTTCCATTACAGCCAGGCAGGTCCATTACAGAGGCTGCCAAGGAGCGAGCGGGTTTCTTATTTCTGTTACAGACAATGAACAAGCTTAGAATGGAACAAAGGAAACCTAACTCTTAATGTACTGTAAATAAACCAAACATCTCCAAGGATGGATACTGAAAATCAGTCAGTGTGAACTTTATGAGGTAATGCAAAGTGACTAGCAATCAGAGAAGACGTGGTCTTGTTTTGATCTCTCTTCTCTCTCCCTCTCTGTCTGTCTGTCTCTCTCTTTTTGGCTTTCTTTTGGACTCTTTCCCTCTCTTTTCCGGTCTCCAGACCCCAGTTAGCCCATGGCACTTTGCCTAGTTGGAGCACTGGCCAGAAAGCTGTCAGCCCGCCATCCACCCATCACTGTGTCTGCCAGTCAGTCTTTTTGCCTCCCCCGCTGCTGCCTTGCAAAGTCAGCGGCTGAGCACCGACACACACAAAATGTAGTAAACACACTCGGTTTCCTCCTCCTGCCCCTTTCCAAGATCGTTTTCTTGCTACGAGATCAGTGACTAGCAGGAAAAAGTATAGCAGTCCCCCTTTCTCTCCTTGTATCCGGTGGCCTTTCTCTCCTCAGGGACAGCAACTAACAAAACCAACATAAATTTTATTAATCGCCTTTCCTCTCTTTCCTTCCCTCTTTTTCTTCGTGGCCAGTACTCGCTCACTGTTTGAGGTCAGTGGCTAATGAAAACCCATACATCCTAGGAAGACACATCCCTCCTCTCCCTTTCTCCCACCCAGGGCAGAGGTTAGTGAAACAGATAGATATGCCTATTAAGCACATATCTCTTCACACACTCTCATTCTTGAACTATGCAGGCCTGTCTTTTGCTAACCAGATCAGCCTATTAGTGAAACTCCACACATTCTATCTGTCCATGTATGCATCCAATCTCACTACCATCTTCCTTTTCCTTCTCTCTCTCTCTTTCTCTCTCTCTCTCTCCCTCCCCTCTCCTACCCTGCGGCCAAATGAAAACATACAGACATTCCTGACTATAAAAATCTGTGAAAAATGACGTGTGCAGCAATAAATCTTTGGGCACTGATAGATATTACTTTTAGGTTTGATGCATGACTAAATGAGAGAAAATCAACATGAACTGCTGATTTTGGCATCAACATTTTTCACAAATGGCATCTTTGGCTTCAATTTGTACAGAAAAATATGCATAGATATATGTGTGTAAGAACATTTTGTAAATAAGGTCCCTGATTTATACTACACATGTCTACAGCAAAAGATGGCAAGTTTTGCAAGAGATTTTAACTTGTATCAACTTATCCATCTTGTTTCAGGAAATTTTAGTCAAATTGCTGATATCAATGTTCCCCCAAGATAAGCTGGCCTAATAATTTTCTCAGAATGCTTGCATGAAACATGGGGCAATGTCATAAAAGGTTTGTATCAACATGAATCAACTCTAATTGATTAAAATTAGCTAAATTAGCTTCTGGTGCAGAGATAAACTAACTAAAAATGTCCTTATGTAAGACAGACAGACTTCTCAAGCTTGGATTTTTTTGCAGTGTCCTGCTGTGCTCCTGGTCTGCTCTGCATTCTGACTAATGTCAGCGGGGATAGGAACCAGATGGGCGAGACTGACGATAAGAACTCTCCGTGAGGGAAAAGAAAAGGGGGAAAAAAAAACACCTCAAAGCTGCTCTCTCATCCTTCAATCTCCTGATATTAATTCTAGCAGTTATCTTTCCATCTCAGCTCTTTGTCAGGTAGATGAGCGTAAAGTGTTTTTTTGCTCTGAGTTATTACTTTGAAACGGTACTATTACCGGCATGCAATATTATTTGGAAGATCGCTGCGTGTTTTAAGTGTTTCCAATATATCCACGCAGGAGTGGTGGCCTGAAAGTTGACCCCACTGCCATGGGGGAAGGCTGGAAATGAAGAAAATCAATCAATTTGTCACACTGCAAACCCAAAACAAATTTAGTATAACTATATGCTGAAAACAGAGAGAGAGTCAGAGGGGCAGAGAAAGTGAGAAGCAGAAAGGAGGTGGTGTGCTGACTTTCTCAGTCCACATCCTTTCATGCTGAGAGACAGCCTGGGAATCAACTGAACCCCGACTCAATCCCAGTCTGACCGGGACTGTGTGTGTTTGTACATGCATGCCCCTACATTGGTGTATATACTGAGCCATAAGTCAAGCTGTAAATCTGTGCGTGTTTTTCCCACTGGTCAGATTTAATGTGAACCTTGAAAGCTTAACACCAGAAAGCAGGCCACCTCCTGCTCTGAAACTGCAGACCAATGGGTCTGAAAGCAACAGAGCAGACTCAGTGTGATATTGACTGAGTTAAAGCAACATGCAATATCACAGAACCACAACAGCTGTTCCCAGAAAGCTTAATACTAGACTTAATACTAGAAGTGTGTCTTAGTGTGTGTGTGTGTATTTCAATGTGTATGTATTTTCTTTGACACAGAGAATTTGGGGAATCTGTGATAGTGACTGTGTTGGTGACAGTATAATACTTAAGCAAGTGCGCCAGTGATGTCAAAAGAGAGCAAATATCATCATGTGAAAATGTTACTGATTCAATTTGCAAAAGTTTATGTGAACTGTGCTTGCAGATTTCGAAAATAAATGACACTGTTGGCAAGGCAAAGCACATTCTGATTACAGCGTATTGTTCAGCTCCGTCTCGGGTTTCTCAACCATCAACTTCTGGCTACAGCTGGATGGGTTTGCACGACTTATACAAAATGAAACTCATGTTAAAATAACTTCCATTTCTAAAATCAGGTATTTTTTCAGCGTTCCATTCAGCACTTATCAGTAACATGTTCCATAAAGGAAAAATGAAGAATGAATCAAAACAACAAAAAACAAATCAGGAGGTCAGATGGGGGAGGCATTCCTTGACTGTCCACCAATCATGTCGTCCTGTTCAGATTAGGTTAAACAGCTTAACCTGCTGGCAAGATGGCAAAGCCAGCTCCTCCACACTGTCTGAAGGGAAAGGACTCAGGGTTTACACACACACACACACACACACACACACACACACATACACATACACACACATACTGTACATAGCCAATCGGATGCTTGAATACACAGCATCTTGGCAAAATACCCCCGAGCGTTGTCAACAGCGGCAGCAAGGCACTGTGGGAAATCAAACTGGCAACACCCCTGATGGGGAGCTCATGATGAAAATGCCTGCAGGGTGCAATGAAGACAACTGTGTATGTGTATGTGTATGTGTGTGTGTGTGTGTGTGTGTGTGTGTGTTATGGCTCACAGCACACATGAGGAAGACAATTAAATGGAGCAGCAGAGAATTCCCGTACAATGTTCCACCATTAAAAAAGCTATTAGCGTCTTGTATACAATGCATGGAGAGTACATTTATGCTGTTCCTCATGTAATAATGAGGTCTGTAAATCTCACAACAGGGCTGCTTTGTCTCCTAAAAACCTCCATCGAGAAACATCATGACAAAATGGAGCAGATTAGCATATGACATGTGTCATCTGGTAGATACTTATACTCCAAAGAATCTTACAGGAGTACCATAAGCACATTTGTCAGTGTAAAGGTCAGTTTATGGTCTGGCGATTTGTGATCGCCCGACAGTCAACGATACAATGTCGCCAAGATTCCATCATCGCTCCACTTTGATTTTGGACGCCTTCGTGCATAATAAGTATAAACATACGAGGACTTATAGAACTCATCGCTGAGGTCAAGTGCAGGTCCAGTCACTGAGGTCCAACCATTTGCTCTGAAGACAAGAAGTCAGGAAAATCAAGAGCTAAATGTGCTATTACGTGCCTTTGTGGATTAACAGCAGCGCTCTGAAAAGAAAAAAGACTCACAGGCTAAGAATTTATATGAGGAAACTAAACACCATGAAAACACTGGGTATCTAAATCTATTTTGACTTTTTTATTCCATTCTTGTGATCTGCCAGTTTTGTGTCATATAGGCAGGGATACACTATGATTTTGTAAATTAAATTTTCAACAAAGCTGTGGTCCTCCATTTTTATTGACAAAGCTAATGTTAGGAGAAATTAGATGTTAGGAAGAATGGTCAACGGTCGCCATGACAACTGAGCCAGTCAAGTTCAACACAGCTTAAGCCTCAGCGATGAGCGCAAAGGCCATTGCAATGATGACAACGATGGCGTCGCGAGAAGTGTATGTTGAAATCAACCATAAAACATCATCGCAGGTGGCAGCCATCACAAACCGCCAGGCTATAAACTGACCTTTAGAGTCAGTTATTCATATTCGACACTGTTTCCCCAATAGTTTGCTGTGTCAGTGATTGATGCTGGTTATTTTGGCTCTGCTTTCAGCTGTTATGGTCGCAGCCGCTTCCTTTGCCAAGTCTGAGCCTCTCTCCCATCGTTTCTGTACTGCTCCACTGAATAAAAATGTCCGATAAAAGGGACATACCACAAATATTATCTTCAATAAGGGAGACTAGAGCAGGTGTAATAAAATGGTGGAGCTCTCCATTGTGTCCATCTGCAGCCAGCAGACCAGGAGATACAGTGTGGATCAGACCAAGCAAGACTACATAATCCACAGTCCAAATGCAAACAAAATGGTAGCCCTGCTACAGTGAACCAATTGTCACGCTGTAAAAGATTTATGTGAACACTTGAGTTGAGTACATCCACATTTTGTGTCATATACATTCAGTATAGAGGAGGGAAAAAAATCAAAGCCTTTAGGAATATATATTTTTGGAAGTATGGTGGAGAAAAACTGTGGACTGTGCCTTTAAAGCAGGTTCATTTAACGAGAGAAACAACGACAGATCAACGACATCATTAAAGGCCCAAATACTTCAGCTAGAGCCGGTTTAAGAGCTTTAAGTCCTCTCACCCCGTATCAGCCACACAGCAAAGAACCAGAAGCATGTCACAGATGCCTTGGTGTGTGTGTGTGTGTGTGTGCAAGATGCTGAAAGTGGAAGATTTATGAGTGATGAAGGGTGTGGAAACAGAACCGAATAATTACTCTAGCCCTGTGGTAAATACATTTGTGTGTGTGCGTGTGTGTGAGCACGTGTGTGTTTCCAAATATACATGATTTACAAGTAGAGAAAGCCATGGAAATGAGACAAATATTTTACACTCTCAACAATTTTGCAACAAATGAAAATCTCTGACTGATTTACAACTGGGTAGCCAGAGATTGAACCCCAATCCACAATTATGTGAGTCAATCCACATACACACATTAGTATTTTTAGAGGGATAAATCTCTTCACAACTATGTGATTCCACTCTAATTCAAAATATGATAAAATTTTGCCACAAGGTCTGCAAATAGGGATTTTCTTCTCCCTGCTCCTTTCTGGTCATGGAATGTGCAAACTGAGTTGTGTTTTTGATTATGTATCACTTTTCTCTCCATTCTGGGGTTGTGCATTACCATGAGCGGAATAAAATAATAATGAAATGAAATAATAAAATAACACAAATGGAAACAAATTGTCAGTCTTGTATTAAAAGCTTACTCAATAAATTTGAGGACAGAAAAAAACACACCAATAGATCAAAGCAAGGATGAAGCGAGAAATGGGCAACAGTGGCTCAGCAGGGGGCACAATGCTAGAAAGCACTGCAAAGTAACGGTTGTTGGGATGGGACTCTCCCTAAGACTTAAGCATGAACAAATGGCTTGATGGGCAGATGGGCATGAAGGAGAAAGAGATAAGAAAAGAGAGAAAGAGAAAAGAGAGAGAGGAAGAAGGAAAGAGTTAAGAAATGATAGACTGAGAGATAAAAACAGCAGAGGGAAGAGCGCAAAACAAAACTATTTTTTCTACCAGACATCGGTGCATTCCTTCACTAGTTTCTCAGAGATACAAACGGCTGGAGACGCAGGACGCAGCGGGGGAGCCGCCATTCAATTCCATGGAAGCTTCTGGAAAGCGTCCAAAAACAAGACAAGGCGGGAGAGAGGGGAGAGATTAAGAAATGCTTCACCTATTGAAAAGGAGCCCGGAGTGGCATGCTTGCTCTCCCTCTATCTCTCTCTCTCTCTCTCTCTCTCTCTCTCTCGCTCTCTCTTTCACACATACACACACACTTACACACTAACTCACAATGAAGACTTCGATAGGAGTGAAGCTAAAGGGCCTGGTCAGGTTTTGCGCTAGAGATTGAGAGAGGTATTTCTTCAGCTTTTGAGAGGTTTAATGAAGAGGCATGGCTAACACTTAGCGAGGGGGGGAAATCTCATTTAGGATATTGAAGCTGACACTTGGGATTTACTGTGCTTACAAAACTCATTGTCTGGCCCCCTTTTTTCTAATCTAAAGCACTAGTTCCCAAACTGGGGTCTGAGGACCTCAAGGTATCCTTGAGGAGGGTTGCACAGCTTCCCAAGCACCATATCCACTGTTATGCAACCAAATGCTAAGTTACAAAAGTCTTCTCAGATGTTGTTTCTTAGGATAAACTTAACAAATGAAGGTACATACTCTAACATGTGTCTATTTAAAAGTCCTTGACATGAAAAATGTTTGAGAGCTCCTCATCTAAAAGGCACTTTTGTCTCCACAATTCAAGCCCAAAATTCCAGTAATGTCTTTTCCTTCCATGAGAAATCAGAATGGCTTCCATTAGCCTTATTTGATTTTCTAAAAGGTTATGTGCTCTTGGAGGGCGTTCAAGCCCTGCAGCCCTGTGCAAAGTCTACCCCACCGGCAACTTTACCACCTAAGCCTTCTGCAGGGAAAACCCTGACACAGGCAAACTACCCCACTCCATCATTTGCTGAAGATTTACAGCCGCACAGACAGCTGGAAAGAGGAGCCACACAAGCCAATAACTCTCACACACAGACCTGTCTGGCTCACACCAGAGAAACTGCAGTACAAGTTCTTGGTTACAATTCTATACATTCTGAATAACATGACAGTTTCTACAAAGGGGTCTTTAGAGTATTTCCCTCTTGAGGAGGACTTATCCATTTCTCAATCCACCTCTTAAACCATCCACAACCTCCTCTCCTTTGTTCCCCTACGCGCTTCCTCTGTCCAATGAGGTCAAGCTTTCAGGTGAAAGAGGGGGAGAGTTACATAACAAAGAAAAAAAGTCAAGTTAGGAAATGAGGCACTGCTGAAATGATGATGAAACCAGTGCAGGAACTGCTTTGTCAAACAGCTATAGTGGCTGATGTATCTCAAAATTCACTTTTCAAAAAAAAAAAAAAAAAAAAAAAACCCCCCCCCCCCCC
>OMLF01010430.1:0-11226 GCA_900302615.1 Holocentrus rufus
TGGTCGGTATGCAACTCTAGTCCACAGCCTTCCTCATCCTATCTAAAAGGGGAGAGGTGCATTCTTTTGTGTATTATTTTCATGCACTAATGGCAAGGAGGGAGATAGTGGAGATTGCAGATGGTAAACACACAGCACTACTAACCGCATAGGTATATTCTGTACCACCAACCTGCCAAAACCCTAGTGAATACCTCATCCATCACACACCCACATATAATCATACCATCCTGCTACAGGCAGATCTGACTCTAGGAAGTGACACACTCATAAACATGCATGCATACTGTATACACAACCAAAACATGTCTCCCTTGCCTGCATCTTCCTCTTCTAGTTACCTGTCTTCCGGTGGCAGGCCTACTTGACACACTGCGCACGCCAACAGGTCTTGAATGTCTGCCAGCATCATTGTGGAGCAGGTAATAATAGTTATAAGGACAACATTAGGGCAAGTATCAGTTCAACCTCCTCAGGGAATATTGTGTATGGAACTCCTCCCATTTTGTCTAGACCGCCAAGTATGCAGGTGTAAATCAATAGGAGAGCCTCAGACACACACCTGAGTGCACGTACACTCAACAGCACACACACATACACAGCTTAATTTCAAGTTTCAACTTTATTGGAATTCAAAGTGCATTTAACAGCATGCTTTCAATAAATGATATAAAACTAAAAACAAAATCAGTTCAGTTAAAGGGAAAAAAGGGAATAAACAGAATACATAATATACAGAATAAAAAACAAGTGGTCATGACAGAGGAGATGGCTTGGGGTCAGGGTAGGGCTCAGGATAAGATCAACTGTATAGATGGGTTTTGCATCTGTGCTTGAAAACAGAAACTCTTTCACATTCCCTAATGTGCCTTGGCAGGCTGTTAAAAGAAGAGGAGCTTTAAAGGAGAAGGACCTGGCACTCGCTGACTTCTTCAAGATAACAGGCACTGTTAAAAGTCCAGCCTTCTTCCAGTTTCAAAATTTAGCAGCAGACTGGACAATTCTGACCATCTTTAATCATGATTTTACTAGGGGATAAGAAAACTCACAGTTTAAATCACATTGCAGTTTTAGTTCATGGATCGTATTATCAATCACTATATATAAAAATGAAAAATAAAAAAAGACACATCTCATACAAACCCAGGCCAATTTTGCTTGCTTTTCAGTCTCTTTATTTCTAGGCTTATGGCATTGTCACTATGTCTCAGCAAGGTATGCCATATCTTGTTTTATTTTGTGAGGGTATTCAAAAATACCATCATTTTGCATGTAACACATGATGTCAATGTAACATGATGATAACAAATGTCTTTGGCACCACTCTCCTTTTTATTTTCTTTGTTTCTATGAGAGAGCATTGGGATTTAGGGAATTATATACAATTTAAAAAAAACTACCAGTGGAAGTAAAATTTTGTTTCACTACGATGGTTAAATTTTGCAAAATAATCTGCAGTTCACATGCATACCGAACCATGGGGGACGATCTGTATGGAACAACTGTGTTCCATTACAATCCTAGATTTCACTGATACTGACTAAATTCTCATTCTGTCATTCTAACCCTAACCCAGATGTGAACCAATTAAAACACCAGACATAGGACATGTTTGACATAGTATGTTGTAAGTTGTTGGACATAAGGAAAAAAAAAACAAAAAACACTGGATATATAAAAAGAATAAAAGTCATAGAATGGAAGGCACAGAATGTACAATATAAAATGGATGAAATAGGACAGAATGCGGGATGAGTATGAGATATGGAGCATAGAACATAGGAGGTAGTAGAGAGGGCAGAAAGTGGAACACAGGACGTACAAGATCCGAGATGTAAAATGTCAAATGTAGGACATAGGATGTGAGGAAAATGATATAAAGAAGGATGCAGCATGTAGATGCAGCTGTAGAGTGTGGGACATAGGATTAGGGATGTGGAACAAATGATGTCGGAGGACAGAGGACTCAGGATGCAGAGTATAGAAAAGAGGATGCCAGACAGGAGACACAATGTAGACAAGATGTAGGACATGGTCCCGGGACGAAAGATGAAGGATGCAGAGTGTACAATTTAAGAAGTGTTGCCTCCTCACATCAGAACAGAACAGAACTGTCTGCCTCTCACAGACTGATAAGAGTGATATCAAGATTTGTAATTGGGTCCCACTGATGTAATAATAATGCAAAAAGTTAATAATCACTCAGAAGTTGGTGCACTCAGATGGAGACATACTGCAATAATGTAAACTGAATGTAACAAAGACACTGACCAGTTTTTGGTAATGCAAGCAAGTGTCTTATCTCAGCTGTGTTGCAGGGGGAAGACAGCAGTGTTGGATGTGTTTTTGACACAGATGTCTAGACACAGGTCAGAGTAAAAGTCTCACTCCTATATTTCTCACAAGAGTCGTGAGGTGTAACTACATAGCACTCAATTTTTAATGCCTGTAGTCCGGTCCAACCCAGCCCAAACAAGATAACACAGCTGAGTACATGGATACACAATCTCTCACACAAACACACACACAAAGAGGCCCTAGGGAAAATCATTTATCTCTGGTCCCAAAGTAGGTTGACAGAGCAAGCGTCAGGGAGAACAAGGCAGGGAGAGAACATATCCAGTATCTATATAAAGCTATCAATCTTTTTTGTAGGGTAGCCTGTAGGGTAATGTTTCCAAAATCAATGAGGATGATTCTCAAAGAACCTAAGTAGACTGATGGAATAATCTTTTTAGCCTGTGACTGAGCTATAGCATTTGAGAATGTAAATAAGGTGGACTAATCCTTTCACCTCCTGATAACTTTAGCTATACGTGTGGACAAGCGCTTCTCCACTTACCACAACAGTTTCCTGGACAGAAAGATCTTATTCAAAAACAATCAGCAAGGAGCAACATTTTGAACCAGTGAAGATGGATAATACAGCCAACAGTTAATGTCAAACAGGTCTCTTTCTTCAACGATGTGATACACTAGGTATCGCTTTTGGGGGGGACGATATAGGGCAACACTAACTTGGTTTGGGCCGGATAATTTAATAGTGGTCTGCAGGAAAGGAAAGCAAAGGATATCAGACATGTATACACACATAAAACCAAGAGAACCAGGAGAAACAAGTCATGAAATTGTTTCCAAGTTATCTCAATATTTTTCACTTGCCAAATTCTTTTGCTTTTACCTTCTGAGACTTTATGTATTTGCATTCCATTTTCATTGTAAACACCAATTTAAAGACATAAAACTTACATAGCTACTAAGTGATTATTCAATGTACAAAAAGCATTATTGGCACGTAATGGATATTACAAAGCTTTTGGTTATCTTTGGGTAAAAATGGCACAGTTGATGAGGTAATCATCTTGGTGGAAGCTGGTGACTGAAAAAGCTGGGGACTTAAAATACAGCACAGGGCTCAGCCAAGTTCAAGGTAAAAACAGCATGACTCAAAAACATGCAGCTACTACACTTGAAGCTAAACCTCCTGTTAAGGAAAATTCTTCAGAAAATTGGGAATGATCATCATCTCTGGACAAGCCTCCTGTGAATCATCTGGAAATACTGAGCAAAGAACATTAGGTCATTTAATCAGCCATGTCTGGTTGATTAAAGCGCATTTTATAACGAAACCATTATTTTTTTCCCCATTATTTTCCCATGCCTATGCTGACCAAAGGTCTATACAAGGCATGAGATCAAGACAACAATCAATTTTCCTTTGTGGAGGCACCGGTGAGACCTGCAACCACTCATGTGGCCGAGACCAGTAAAACTTCTCGGATTCAAAGATCATTGCAATGGGGCAGAGGAAGAGCAAGGGCATGTGAACTGAGCTGACACTGCCAGGTGCTGGTCCCAGATCAGCCCACCAGCTTGTTTACATCTGTGAAAACCTGACTCGATCTTTTTATCCACCTCTAGATCCTAAGCTAATAAGTAAGAGCAGAAATATTAAACACAGTCATATAATATAAGCTGTGTGTGATGTGTGTTTATGTTGCTCCACAGAGATAAAATAAGATAGAGGCGTGCAGGTTTTGCAGGAACTATGTGTGTATATGTGTATGTGTGTGCGCAAGAGAGAGAGAGCAAGAGAGAGAGAGAGAAACAGAGCATATCAGGGCCCTGATTGGTAATTTACCAAGTTATTCTATTTGCTCTATAAAAAACAGGTCACCAAATAAACTGATGGTTCATTAATTCAAGTTATCTTATCTGTTCTGTACAGGTAAGCATATACAATACCTATAGGGTGTGTATATGTGTATATGTCTGTGTGTGTGTGTGTGTGTGTGTGTGTTCCTGCAGAAGAAATTTGATAAGTGACAGGTCAAATTCTTGCCTAACAGTGTAAACCTCCCCCATTAATATGCATTTATACGGTATAAAAATTACTTCTCGTGATGACTGTGAACCTGAATGTGTTTTGCCTGCTCAATCCCGTGGCGACTGCTTTGAGATAAATATAGGATGAATGCACTTTTCTACAATGGCTGCCACCATGAAAGGCCTGCACATAATCTTACGCGAGTCATGGTGGGAGGGAAGCGGTTTCAGTGCAGCGGCCAGGCCAGAGATTAGCCATTGAGATAAAAGGGAAACTCTCACTGGCAGCTTAACAGAGTGCGAAGGGCCTCTTGAAAGAGCTCCTTCAAACCCAAACACAGACATAAGCTTCCATTCAAACCCCCATTATCAAATTCAATTCCCTTCCATCTGCCTTTTGATTCAGTTCAATACATTCCGCCTCTAATCTAATACTACCCCATTCTTTTCAATTCAGGCTCACGGAGGAACTATTCAAAAGAGGCTTCAAGACCGGCATCTTCAGCACCATAGTCTGTCAATCAAGTACAGGGCTGGTAGCATCCTGGCAGTTCTGGATAAAAATCCAAAAGTCGACTTTTCAGGTATCAGTCTGATTTTCAGGTTGATGGGCGTGGACTGCTGACGTGCCGCATGGGCCGTAAAGTCATGTAACTTGCTTTAACTTTAAACGACCCTGTGGAGGCTCAAGTAAAAATGTGACAATTACTCACGCTGCGCTCGTGTGAAATACTTCTCCTGACAGCAGGGATTTACGATCATTTGTGCCCCACGGAAACAAACGAAGGACATCGCGGTTGCGTGGTGCGCTTGTAAGACCACTGAGGCAGCGGAATGCCACAATTATGGCATTTTGGAATCGCTTTATTTTTTTCTGTGATTGCCAGTAATGAGAGAACTTTTGTACGTTGCTCTTGTAACATGATTTATTGATTCAAGCAACATGCAAGTTCCTTCAATATCATATTTCATACTTTCATACGCCTGATTTTTTTTTTTTTTTTTTAATGGAACTGACAGTGTTCTCTACCTTGAAAGTGAGCCAAACCATTGATATTTTCCCACTACATGTAAAACACAGATTGGTGTTTAGACTGACCTGGCCCAAAGGAGTGACCACTGTATCACTTAAGCCATCAATTTGGACTCTGTCATTTGAATGCACGTGGCTCTTGCACCTTTCTAGTAGCTATCATCATCATCATCATCATCATCATCATCATCATCAGCAAATGGACTGTCCCTTTCACCGAGAGTTCTGAAACAGGCAAAACTTGTCATAAACAACTAGAAGAGCGAGGTCTTCATCAACCCACTGTCAGCAGTACGCTCACTACTTTCTTGTATTTGTCTGTGAATGACTCAGTTCAGATGAAAGTCAGGAGCATGCTGTTGAAACTGTTAGGACATCAGACACATAAATAGTGTGTGTGTGTGTGTGTGTGTCTTTTTGTGTGTCTGTGTCTGTGTGAGTGAGGAGTTGGAGATTTGAGGAAAATCAGGGATGATGAAAAAGAACCGCTATGATTCTGAGAGCCCTTCAGACGAGCAAAAAGCCGCCGCCACCAAAGACCTGATGAAAGCAAAAAGTGGAGATGGAGGAGACGAGAGCAAAATTTTAACCCAAGATGTCAAGAAGGTAAAACTGTCTGACTTTCCGACACAAGTTGTGTCTGTATGACATTATAATGTGCCTGCTCCGTCTGTTCTCAGTGTTTTCATGCATACTCATGACGAAGGCCTGGCTTGCAGGTCAGTGTGCTGCGTTTCTTGTTATTTCAGTCATCAGATCATAACATGCTGATCATAAAATGCATTAAGCGGACTGGAAAACCTGGGAATCTTGACGTCTTGTTACATGACATGGACTCAGACTTGCGGTCATGTATTTTCAAACTCCAAACCGACCAACCAAGACTCACAGTTCCTTCTGATCTCTTCTCCATATATTTTTTTAGGACTGGGCCATATGGCATGGAATCCATTTCATAATATATAGTCACATTTACCTCAGTAACAATAAATTAATAATTTGTTAATTTTTTTTAAGTTAGTGCACAATTATTGCATTCTCCATTAGTATTACTGCCATTAGCCTCATTAGCATTTGTCCAACATCAGTTTCTGCAAACTTCCATTAGCTAAATCTAGTTGTACCTAAAATATCAACCATCTTTAGCCAGATGCAAACACACATTGCGATACAAGCACTGAGCAGCACTACAATAGAAGGGAAGAGAGAGCCCTTTGGTTAGCATCAGGAAAATTCAATATTTTACGTAAAATCTAGACACAACAGTAGTTGTATCTAAGATGTGATAGCAAATACAGCTCCTTTGTCACATGCAGATTAGCCATTGCAGTTAGAAAGCTTACCAAGACTGTAGCACAAGTGAGCGAGCATCACTCATGTGATGTGAGAGAGCGGTGACTGACTGACCTGTATTTAGCTCCTGATGAACACATCTTGAGCTGGAAAATACCCACCTCCATACACAAGCTTATTCCAGTTCCATTCTTCAGTTTGCATTAAGGCAGTTTCACGTCTTCTCTTATGTATAAATATTTGTCTTTTCTGTGCAGTCTGCTGATGGCTGTAGTAATGGTGAGTCGTCTTTTTTGCCCCTACCACTACGGTATTCAGGAGGTCGCCAAAGTCATCAAGTCTGACATCCTCCTGCAAGCAGCTTTAAATTGAAGGAACAAACACAGTGGACTGCGCAGGAGGAATGCATTTGGTGGACATAAAATTAAATTGGTATAAGATTCATAGCGTTGGTTTGGGTGCATTTTTGGTATACTGCCCAGCCCTATAATCTCTTTGTTTAATGTGGCCAAGAGAGCTAAAGCAGGCAGGGGGAGCAGGAGCAGCTTCCATTGACTCTTTGTGGGCAGTTTGACGTGTTTTAGGTGTGGTTTCATGGTGTTGCAAGCCATTAAGTAATTTGTTTGCACCTCTCAAAGGAACAAAATGCCCACTGCTGGTTGATGGCTGGCTTTAAACCTATCATTCACCTTTATGCAAGCCTTTCCATTGGGCTGCATGAAAGAAGGGTCTGTCCTCGATCAACGTAGGTATTGCAATGATGCTCATGTCCAAAGTGACTTACAGTGGGTGCAACATTAGAATAAGGTTCACATCCTAGATCACCTACGCTGCAAGTAATGCCACCTCTCCTGTGACCAGAGAGAGACCGCAGAACAGCTAAGTGCCAGGAAAAGAAAGACCACAGAGCTGAGCACAGAGCCAAGCAGAGAGACAGAGGGGATTTTCCCATTCTTTGGGTTGGTGAGCAAACCTGTAGGAGCTCATTTCAAAGCACCTGAAGGCACCAAACCATTTCCTTTGTCTTCAGACAAGTGACTTCACAATAAACTATGGCTTTAGCTGCACAGACAGCAGAGGGTTACACGAGGACAAGTCCATACAAACCATTCAACTTTAACCACAGTCTGTCCCCATTATAAAATTACCCCAAAAGTGGAGACGAAACAAAAAAAGACTCTTTTCCACCCACTACCTGGCATCCATTTATGAGAGAGAAAATAACAGGGTTAGTGGAAAACAACAGAGACTGACAGAGAAAATGACTCATCTCTTGCTCCATCCCTCCATCTCTCGCTCTCCCTTCCTCTCTTCTGGTTACCAGCTACAGCACATCCTGTTCATAAAAACACCACTGAACTTAAATGAGAACACACACACCAATGCTGCGCCAACACACTCACTGCCTGTTCCAGGAACTGACGGGGGGAGATTGAGAAAAAAAAAAAAGCGAGCGGCAAAGGAATACAAGGAGTGTGCGAATGTGATGTAATATGGTAATTGAATGTAAAATATTGTTTACAGCACCTTTTACAGCACATCCTTTGTGAATGGAAAATAAAGAGAGGGAAGAAGAAAATATAGGGAGAAGGGACAGGAGCAAAAAATGGGGAAGAAAAGAAAGAGAGAAAGAAAAGAGAAAGAAAGAGAAAAATAAAGAGAGAAAGAAAGAGAAAAAGAAAGACAAAAAAGGAAAAAAGAAAGAGAAAAAGAAAGAAAGAAAGAAAGCCTGTGTCACAGAAAAGTAATTCTCTCTTCTTTCTCTCCACCACTCGTTTCAGTTACTCATGTGCACTTCACACATAATTATCAGATTTCCAACAGCATTTAAAGGCAGCATAAGGACCAATCTGGTCCCGCAACTGGTACTGCACTTCTCTAGTTAATGAGAATTTGCATAAGTTCAGAAAACGCAAATATGCGTGTGTGTAAAGGACACTTGAGAGCTACCGTTTGCCTAAATACACCAGTTTGATTAGACGAGCTCCTGCAGCTAGCAAACAGCACGACGGCACTGCATGTGTGTGTGTGTGTGTGTGTGTGTGTGTGTGTGTGTGTGTGTGACTGCATGTGTGAGAAGCCCCTGCAGAGAAAGCTGCTCAGCAACACAACTCCAGCCTTGGCTGGTTTGATAACCTCCCTCGTCCTTGTTGCCATCCCCGCTGATTCCCGACGCACATGCAGTTTACAGAGGTTTTTATTCCGCTTTTTTGAAAAGGGCAGATTATGAGTTGTTTTCGTTTCATTGAAACAGAGAGAGATAAGCTATGAAGTAAAGAGTAGGGAAGGCATGGGATTTCTTCCTAAGCATACGTGGTTATATGAATTTTGAGAGGCAGAGAGTCTCTGGGCATGAGGATGGCATCTGTGTCAACGGATGGTTTGTGTCAACGACGACGATAGGTGGGAGAGGACGCTGGCGTTGTTTGTTCGCCGCTTCTCCACCCGTGAATTTGGATTGTTTTATAGCTTTCCTGTGCTATTTTACCAGCAAAACAGCTCTCTCTGCAGCACAGACGGTTCTAAATTGCGGTGCCTTGTGCCTACATTTTTCTGGATCTTGGATCCTGCGATTTCACCCATCTTTCTACCGGCGCGGTAGCTAAGTACCTACCTGCTACAGACGACTTCCAGCTGTCAACCTTGCCCCACCTGGAACGGACTCTCTGGATCCAGCCACCATATTGCCTTGACGATCAACTTTCCTCCCTTCCACCACCGTTTTCCGCGAAACTGACACGGCATCTCTGGCTAGCTGTTACCGAGGCTCGGCAGCATCCTTCCCTGACCAGCATGGTGTTCAGCTACTCCATCTCGCAACTCCGCCGACTAAAACCTGCAACTACTCCTGGACTTAACATCCCCATCACCAACGAACTTGGACTTCTTCGCTGCCCTCATTGCATTCACAGAGGCTTCGAAAGTTCATCTTCCATAACCAGCCAACCTGCTCTGCTACAAACATCCTGTCTCTATGGTCACCCATCGCACATCTTACGTGTCATCAGAGCACTCATCTACACGGGAAACACGGCGAGATCTCTGCACTCCAGCATAGGAAACACCGCGAGATCCCCGCACACTCAGCTGGATAGAATTCAAGGAGGGGATTCCAGTTCACGTAGTGTTTTGCGACCTGTACAGAGATTCACCCCACAGTCATTGGTCAATTTCGAACTTTTAGCATTCAATCCATCAACAATAAATCCACCCTGATTGAAGAACACATCAGGGAGAAAGGACTGGACTTTATGTGTTTGACAGAAACATGGCACCGGCCAGAGGTTTACTCCGCCCTCAATGAAGTCTGTCCCCCCAGTTACAGTTACTTGGAGGCAGCTTGCAGCACTCACCGCGGTGGTGGCCTAGCTGTCATCCACCAACAGGACCTGGAGTTGTCCCCCATCCTGCTGCCCACAACAACCTCCTGTGAGTGTCTTGCATTTAAATGTAAGCCCCCCTTTCCCATGACTGTTCTCCTCATCTACCGGCCCCCCAAACCCAACTCTGCCTTTTTCCTGGAAATGTCTGATCTCCTCACAATGCTCTGTACTACCTCTGCAAATACCATAATCCTAGGAGATTTAAATATTCATGTTGACACCCTCTCATGCCAGTCCGCTGCCAATATCTTTCAGCTACTGGACTCCCTCAACCTACAACAACATTTTGATGTCCCCACACACTCCAGGGGACATGCACTCGACCTGGTCATCTCTAACTCCGCCCCCATCACCAATCTACAGGTTTATGATCTTGGTGTGTCTGATCACAAGGTTGTGTCAATGGAGCTACCCTTCTCCTCCCCCCACATCAAACCCAAGCGGCAGATCCAATTCAGAAACCTCAACACTGCCCGGTGCACCCACTACTCTCACCTCATCCACTGATGATCGTTGACTCCATCAACTTCATTACACTTCTAAAACATGCCTAACAAGTTGATGAAGCTATATTATGAATTCTGTGAGGTTACAACCAATGGTATCCGTCTGGCGATGTGGCGATGCATTGGTTTCTATGGTGGAACTGCATATCAGCCTCTAGAGTGCTGTCTGCTGCCATACTCCATTGAGGTCAATTCAGTGGTCAGTGAGTGTAACTGCAAGTAAATTTCCTCTGAATCCAAGATGGCCGACAAACAGCCACCCCTGTCAACCACTGTTGGCATATCCTGTCAATCCTTCTATGCTGGAAGAGCCCCACTGGTAAAAAAACAAATATGATGATATACAGCAGTGGTCTCAAACTCGCGGCCCGCGGACCAATTGTGGCCCGCGGGACGATATTTTGTGGCCCCCATCTTGATATGAAAGTATAATGTTAGTGCAGCACGTGAGTTTTATACCTATGGTTTTATATGAATGGCACTTTACTGCGTTGTGTGGAAGGCTCCTTTATTGAGCAAGCTGGAGCTGAACGAACCTACCAATCACAGTGGGTTATATGGCTAGTGGGGCGGGCCATCGGCCAGGCTTGATGCAAACAGAGAAACATTTCACAACAACTATGGTGGCGGACGTGTGACATCGCATAGCCATCATAGAATGACTTCTTACTGTGTTTGAAATGAG